>CAXITT010000706.1:2318-23669 GCA_964033795.1 Lymnaea stagnalis | reverse complement strand
TTACACTTTGACTACACTTTGGTTACACTTTGATTACACTTTGGTTACACTTTGGTTACACTTTGGTTACACTTTGACTAACCTTTGACTATACTTTGGTTACAATTTGGTTACACTTTGACTACACTTTTGTTAAACTTTGACTACACTTTTGTTACACTTTGACTACACTTCGGTTACACTTTGAATATACTTTGGTTACACTTTGACTAAATTTTGGTTACATTTTGACTACACTTTGCTTACACTTTTGTTACACTTTGACTACACGTTGGTTAAACTTTGACTACACTTTACTAATTTTGACTATACTTTGGTTACACTTTGGTTAAACTTTGACTACAGTTGGGTTACAATTTGGTTACACTTTAATTACACTTTGGTTACAATTTGGTTACACTTTGGTTACACTTTGGTTACACTTTGCTTACACTTTGAAATCACTTTGACTACTTTTTGGTTACACTTACACTTTGGTTACACCGTGACTACACTTTGACTACATTTTGGTACACTTTAGTTTTATTTTGACTACACATACGTTACTCTTTGGTTACACTTTAATTACACTTTGGTTACACTTTGGTTACACTTTGGTTACACTTGGACTACACTTTGGTTACACTTTAGTTACACTTTGACTACACATTGGTTACATTTTGGTTACACTTTAGTTACACTTTGACTACACTTTGCTTACACTTTGGTTACACTTTGGTTACACTTTGGTTACACTTTGGTTACACTTTCGTTACACTCTGGTTACACTTTGGTTAAACTTTGGTTACACTTTGACTACACATTGGTTACACTTTTGTAACAATTTGGTTACACTTTGGTTACACTTTGACAACCTTTTGGTTACACTTTGGTTACACTTTGGTTACACTTTCATTACACTTTGACTACACTTTGGTTACTCTTTGGTTACACTTTGGTTACACATTGGTTTCACTTTGGTTACACTTTGACTACACTTTGGTTACAAATGGTTACTCTTTGGTTACACTTTGGTTACACTTTGACTACACTTTGGTTACATTTTGACTAAACTTTGGTTACAATTTGACTATTTGGTTTCACTTTGGTTACACTTTGACTACACTTTGGTTACAAATGGTTACTCTTTGGTTACACTTTGGTTACACTTTGACTACACTTTGGTTACATTTTGACTAAACTTTGGTTACAATTTGACTAAACTTTTACTAAACTTTGACTATACTTTGGTTCCACTTTGGTTACACTTTGGTTACACTTTGACTTCACTTTGGTTACACTTTGGTGACACTTTGGTTACACTTTGACTACACTTTTACTCAACTTTGACTACACTTTAGTTACACTTTGGTTACACTTTGACTACACTTTGGTTACACTTTGGTTACACTTTGGTTACACTTAAATTACACTTTAGTTACAATTTGGTTACACTTTGGTTACACTTGGTTTCACTTTGACTACACTCTGGTTACACATTGGTTACACTTTAGTTACACTTTGGTTACACTTTGGTTACACTTTGACTACACTTTGGTTACACTTTGACTAAACTTTGGTTCCACTTTGACTACACTTTAGTTACACTTTGTTTACACTTTGGTTACACTTTGGTTACACTTTGACTACACTTTGTTTAAAATGGTTACTCTTTGGTTACACTTTTTTTACACTTTGACCAAACTTTTTTTACACTTTGACTAAACTTTTACTAAACTTTGACTATACTTTTGTTACAATTTGTTTACACTTTGACTACTCTTGGATTACACCTTAGTTACGCTTTAATTACACTTTGGTTACAATTTGGTTACACTTCGGTTACACTTTGGTAACACTTGTTACACTTTGGGTTACACTTTGGTTACACTTTGACTACACTTTAATTACACTTTGACTACACTTTGGTTACGCTTTGACTACACTTTTACTAAACTTTGACTACACTTTGGTTACACTTTGGTTACACTTCGACTACTCTTTGACTAAACTTTGATTACACTTTAATTACTTTTTAGTTACAATTTGGTTACACTTTAGATACACTTTGGTTACTTTTTGGTTACACTATGGTTACACTTTGGTTACACTTTGACTATATTTTGGTTACACTTTGGTTACACTTTGGTTACACTTAGGTTACACTTTAATTACACTTTGGTTACATTTTGGTTACACTTTGGTTACACTTTGGTTACACGTTGACTACTCTTTGGTTACACCTTGGTTACACTTTGGTTACACTTTGGTTACACTTTGACTACACTATGGTTAGACTTTGGTTACACTTTAATTACACTTTGGTTACGCTTTGACTAAACTTTCGTTACACTTTGACTACACTTTGACTACACTTTGGTTACACTTTGACTACACTTTGACTACACTTTGGTTACACTTTGGTTACTTTTGACTACACTTTGGTTAATGTTTGAATATCATTTGGTTACACTTTAAATAAATTTTGGTTACACTTTGACTACACTTTGGTTACACTTTGATTACACTTTGGTTACACTTTGGTTACACTTTGGTTACACTTTGACTAACCTTTGACTATACTTTGGTTACAATTTGGTTACACTTTGACTACACTTTGGTTACACTTTAATTACACATTAGTTACAATTTGGTTACACTTTAGTTACACTTTGGTTACACTTTGGTTACACTTTGGTTACACTTTGGTTACACTTTGGTTACACTTTGACTACACTTTGGTTACACTTTGACTACACTTTGGTTACACTTTGAATTCACTTTTACTAAACTTTGACTACACTTTGGTTACACTTTTGTTACACTTTGACTACTCTTTGAATAGATTTTGGTTACACTTTAATTACACTTTAGTTACAATTTGGTTACACTTTGGTTTAACTTTGACTACACTTTCATTACACTTTGGTTACACTTTGACTACTTTTTGGTTACACTTTGGTTATACATTATTTACACTTTTTTACACTTTGGTTACACTTTGGTTACACGTTGACTACACTTTCGTTACACTTTGACAACACTTTGTTACACTTTAATTACATTTTGGTTACACTTTGGTTACACATTGGTTCCTCTTTGGTTACCCTTTGACTACACTTTGGTTACACTTTTTTTACACTTTGGATACACTTTGACTACATTTTGACTCCAATTTGGTTACACTTTGGTTACACTTTGGTTACACTTTAGTAACACTTTGACTACACTTTTACTACACTTTGACTACACTTTGGAAACATATTGACTACACTTTAGTTACACTTTGGTTACACTTTGGTTACACTTTGACTACACTTTTACTACATTAAGGTTACACTTTGGTTACACGTTGACTACACTTTGGTTACACTTTGGTTACACTTTGGTTACACTTTGACTCCACTTTGGTTACTCTTTGGTTACACTTTGGTTACAATTTGGTTACACTTTGGTTACACTTTGACTCAACTTTGGTTACACTTTGGTTACACTTTGACTACACTTTGGTTACACTTTGACAACACATTTACTACACCTTTACTACACTTTGGTTACTCTTTGGTTACACTTTGGTTACACTTTATTTACACTTTGACTACATTTTTACTATATTTTGGTTATACTTTGGTTACACTTTGGTTACACGTTGACTACACTTTGGATACACTTTGGTTACACTTTGGTTACACTTTGACTCCACTTTGGTTACACTTTGGTTACACTTTGGTTACACTTTGACTACACTTTGTTTACAATTTGACTACACTTTGGTTACACTTTGGTTACACTTTGACAACACTTTTACTACACTTTGACTACACTTTGGTTACACTTTGACTACACTTTGGTTACACTTTGGTTACACTTTGGTTACACTTTGGTTACACTTTGGTTACACTTTGGTTACATTTTGGTTCAATTTTGGTTACACTTTGGTTACACTTTTACTAAACTTTGGTTACAATTTGGTTACACTTTGACTTCACTTTGACTACACTTTGGTTACAATTGGTTACACTTTGGTTACACTTTGACTACACTTTTGTTAAACTTTGACTACACTTTGGTTACACTTTGACTACACTTCGGTTACACTTTGACTATACTTTGGTTACACTTTGACTAAATTTTGGTTACACTTTGACTACACTTTGGTTACACTTTGGTTACACTTTGACTACACGTTGGTTAAACTTTGACTACACTTTACTAATTTTGACTATACTTTGGTTACACTTTGGTTAAACTTTGACTACAGTTGGGTTACAATTTGGTTACACTTTAATTACACTTTGGTTACAATTTGGTTACACTTTGGTTACACTTTGGTTACACTTTGGTTACACTTTGAAATCACTTTGACTACTTTTTGGTTACACTTACACTTTGGTTACACTGTGACTACACTTTGACTACACTTTAGTACACTTTAGTTTTATTTTGACTACACATACGTTACTCTTTGGTTGCACTTTATTTACACTTTGGTTACACTTTGGTTACACTTTGGTTACACTTTGGTTACACTTGGACTACACTTTGGTTACACTTTAGTTACACTTTGACTACACATTGGTTACATTTTGGTTATACTTTAGTTACACTTTGACTACACTTTGGTTACACTTTGGTTACACTTTGGTTACACTTTGGTTACACTTTGGTTACACTCTGGTTACACTTTGGTTAAACTTTGGTTACACTTTGACTACACATTGGTTACACTTTGGTAACAATTTGGTTACACTTTGGTTACACTTTGACAACCTTTTGGTTACACTTTGGTTACACTATGGTTACACTTTCGTTACACTTTGACTACACTTTGGTTACTCTTTGGTTACAGTTTGGTTACACATTGGTTACTTTTTGGTTACGCTTTGACTACACTTTGGTTACAAATGGTTACTCTTTGGTTACACTTTGGTTACACTTTGACTACACTTTGGTTACATTTTGACTAAATTTTGGTTACAATTTGACTAAACTTTTACTAAACTTTGACTATACTTTGGTTACACTTTGGTTACACTTAGACTACACTTTAGTTACTCTTTGGTTACACTTTAATTACACTTTGGTTACAATTTGGTTCCACTTTGGTTCCACTTTGGTTACACTTTGGTTACACTTTGACTTCACTTTGGTTACACTTTGGTTACACTTTGGTTACACTTTGACTACACTTTTACTAAACTTTGACTACACTTTAGTTACACTTTGGTTACACTTTGACTACACTTGGGTTACACTTTGGTTACACTTAAATTACACTTTAGTTACAATTTGGTTACACTTTGGTTACACTTGGTTTCACTTTGACTACACTCTGGTTACACATTGGTTACACTTTAGTTAAACTTTGGTTACACTTTGGTTACACTTTGACTACAGTTTTGTTACACTTTGTTTACACTTTAGTTATACTTTGGTTACACTTTGGTTACACTTTG
This sequence comes from Lymnaea stagnalis, assembly GCA_964033795.1. Classification (NCBI taxonomy): domain Eukaryota; kingdom Metazoa; phylum Mollusca; class Gastropoda; family Lymnaeidae; genus Lymnaea; species Lymnaea stagnalis. The sequence continues at coordinate 18,234 of CAXITT010000706.1, read as the reverse complement.
GTTACCATTTGGTTACACTTTGGTTACACTTTGACTACACTTTGGTTAAAATTGTTACTCTTTGGTTACACTTTTTTACACTTTGACCAAACTTTTTTTACACTTTGACTAATATTTTACTAAACTTTGACTATACCTTTGTTACAATTTGTTTACACTTTGACTACTCTTGGATTACACCTTAGTTACGCTTTAATTACACTTTGGTTACAATTTGGTTACACTTCGGTTACACTTTGGTAACACTTGTTACACTTTGGGTTACACTTTGGTTACACTTTGACTACACTTTAATTACACTTTGACTACACTTTGGTTACGCTTTGACTACACTTTTACTAAACTTTGACTACACTTTGGTTACACTTTGGTTACACTTCGACTACTCTTTGACTACACTTTGGTTACACTTTAATGACTTTTTAGTTACAATTTGGTTACACTTTAGATACACTTTGGTTACTTTTTGGTTACACTATGGTTACACTTTGGTTACACTTTGACTATATTTTGGTTACCCTTTTTTTACTTTTTGGTTTCACTTTGGTTACACTTTGACTACACTTTGGTTACACTTTGGTTACACTTTGGTTACACTTAGGTTACACTTTAATTACACTTTGGTTACATTTTGGTTACACTTTGGTTACACGTTGACTACTCTTTGGTTACACCTTGGTTTGCACTTTGTTTATACTTTGGTTACACTTTGACTACACTTTGACTACACTATGGTTAGACTTTGGTTACACTTTGGTTACACTTTGGTTACGCTTTGACTAAACTTTCGTTACACTTTGACTACACTTTGGTTACACTTTGACTACACTTTGACTACACTTTGGTTACACTTTGGTTACTTTTGACTACACTTTGGTTACACTTTGAATACACTTTGGTTACACTTTAAATAAATTTTGGTTACACTTTGACTACACTTTGGTTACACTTTGATTACACTTTGGTTACACTTTGGTTACACTTTGGTTACACTTTGGTTACACTTTGGTTACACTTTGGTTACACATTGGTTACACTTTGACTAACCTTTGACTACACTTTGGTTACAATTTGGTTACACTTTGACTACACTTGGGTTACACTTTGGTTACACTTTAATTACACTTTAGTTACAATTTGGTTACACTTTAGTTACACTTTGGTTACACTTTGGTTACACTTTGGTTACACTTTGGTTACACTTTGACTACACTTTGGTTACACTTTGACTACACTTTGGTTACACTTTGAATTCACTTTTACTAAACTTTGACTACACTTTGGTTACACTTTTGTTACACTTTGACTACTCTTTGAATAGATTTTGGTTACACTTTAATTACACTTTAGTTACAATTTGGTTACACTTTGGTTTAACTTTGACTACACCTTCATTACACTTTGGTTACACTTTGACTACTTTTTGGTTACACTTTGGTTATACATTATTTACACTTTTTTACACTTTGGTTACACTTTGGTTACATTTTTGTTACACTTTGGTTACACGTTGACTACACTTTGGATACACTTTGACTACACTTTGACTACACTTTGACTATACTTTGGATACACTTTGGATACACTTTGACTACACTTTGATTACACTTTGACTACACTTTGGTTACACTTTGGTTACATTTTGGTTGCACTTTGGTTATACATTGGTTATTCTTTGGTTACACTTTGGTTAAACTTTGGTTACACTTTGGTTACACTTTGACTACAGTTTTGTTACACTTTGTTTACACTTTAGTTATACTTTGGTTACACTTTGGTTACACTTTGGTTACCATTTGGTTAAACTTTGGTTACACTTTGACTACACTTTGGTTACACTTTGGTTACACTTTGTTTACACTTTGGTAACACTTTGGTTACACTTTGGTAACACTTTATTTACACTTTGGTTTTACTTAGCTTACACTTTGACTACACTTTGGTTACACTTTGGCTACATTTTGGTTCCACTTTGACTACACTTTGGTTACACTTTAAATACACTTTAGTTACACTTTGGTTACACTTTTTATACACTCTGGTTAAATTTTGGTTAAATTTGACTACACTTGGGTTACACTTTGGTAACATTTTTGTTACACTTCGACTACACTTTGGTTACACTTTGTTTACACTTTGGGTACACTTAGCTGACACTTTGGTTACACTTTGGTTACACTTTGGTTACACTTTGTTTACACATTGGTAACATTTAGGTTACATTTTGGTTAGACTTTGGTTACGATTTGGCTACACTTTAGTTACACCTTGGTTACAATTTCACTACACATTGGTTACAATTTAATTACACTTTGACTGCACTTTGGGAACACTTTGGTTACACTTTGGTTACACTTTGGGTACACTTTTAGTACAGTTTAAATACACTTTGGTTACACTTTAGTTACACTTTGGTTTCACTTTGGTTACACTTTGGATACACTTTGGGTACACTTTGGTAACACTTTGGTTACACTTTGGTTACACTTTGGTAACAATTAGGTTAAACTTTGGTTACTCTTTGGTTTCACTTTGGTTACACTTTGGTTACTATTTGGTTACACTTTGGTTACACTTTGGTTACACTTTGGTAACACTTTGGTAACACTTTGTTAACACTTTGGTTACACTTTAGTTACACTTTGGTTACACTTTGGTAACACTTTGGTTACACTTTGGTTACAGTACGGTTATACTTTGATTACACTTTGGTTACATTTTGGTTAAACTTTGGTTACACTTTGGTACCAATTTGGTTACACTTTGACTACACTCTGGTAACCGTTTGGTTAAACTTAGGCTATACTTTGATTTCACATTGGTAACACTTTGGTGACCCTTCACTACTCTTTGGTTACTCCTTTGGTTACACCTTTGTTACACTTTGACTACACCTTGGTTACACTTTGGTTACCGTTTGGTTAAACTTTGATTACACTTTGGTTACACTTTGGTTTCACTTTGGAAACACTTTGGTTACACTTGGACTACACTTTGGTAATACTTTGGTTACACTTTGGTAACACTTTGGTTACACTTTGGTAAAACTTTTGTTGCACTTTGGTTACACTTTGACTACACTTTAGTTACAGTTTGGTAATACTTTGTTTACACTTTGACTACACTTTGGTTACACTTTTGTTACACTTTGACAACACTTTGGTTACACTTTGGTTACATTTTAGTTATACTTTGGTTTCACTTTGGGTACTCTTTAATTAAACTTTGGTTACACTTTGACAACACCTTTACTACACTTTGACTACACTTTGGTTACACTTTGGTTACACTTTGACTACACTTTGGTTACACTTTGTTTACCGTTTGGTTAAACTTTGATTACACTTTTGTTACACTTGGACTACACTTTGACTACACTTTAACTACACTTTGATTACTCTTTGACTACACTTTGGTTACACTTTGGTTACACTTTGGTTTCACTTTGGTTACACTTTAGTTACACTTTGGTTACACTTTGGTTACACTTTTTTTACTATTTGTTAACACTTTGGTTACACTTTGGTAAAAATTTGGTTACACTTTGGTAACACGTTTGTAATTGATGTAGTTGCCGCTTTAGATATAGATTGAGTTGTAATTGATTTAGTTGCAGTTGTAGATTTATACTTAGTTTTAATTGATGTAATTGCAGTATAGATATAGATTTAGTTGTAGTTGATGTAGTTGCAGCTTTAGAGATAGATTTAGTTGTAATTGATATAGTTGCAGCTGTAGATATAGATTTAGTTGTTATTGATGTAGTTGCAGCTGTAGATGTAAATTAAGTTTTTATTGATGTAGTTGCAGCTGTAGATATAGATTCAGATTTAATTGATGTAGTTGCAGCTGTAGATATAGATTTAGTTGTAATTGATGTAGTTTCAGCTGTAGATATAGATTTAGTTGTAATTGCTGTAGTTGCAGCTGTAGATTTAGATTCTTTTGTAAATGATGTAGTTGCAGCTGTAGATGCTGATTTAGTTGTAATTGATGTAGTTGCAGCTGTAAGTATAGATTGAGTTGTAATTGATGTAGTTGCAGCTGTAGATATAGATTTAGTTGTAATTGATGTAGTTGCAGCTGTAGGTATAGATTTACCTTTAAAGGATGTAATTGCAGCTGTAGATATAGATTTAGTTGTAATTGATGTAGTTGCAGCTGTAGATATAGATTGAGTTGTAATTGATTTAGTTGCAGCTCTATATGTAAATTGAGTTGTTATTGATGTAGTTGCAGCTGTAGATATATATTTAGTTGTAATTGATGTAATTGCAGCTGTAGATATAGATTCAGTTGTAATTGATGTAGTTGCAGCTGTAGATATAGATTTAGTTGTAATTGATGTAGTTGCAACTGTAGATACAGATTCAGTTGTAATTGATGTAGTTGCAGCTGTAGGTATAGATTTAGTTGTCATTGATGTAGTTGTAGCAGTAGGTATAGATTTAGTTGTAATTGATGTAGTTGCAACTGTAGATATAGATTTAGTTGTAATTGATGTAGTTGCAGCTGTAGACATAGATTTAGTTGTAATTGATTTCGTTGCAGCTGTAGGTATAGATTTAGTTGTAATTGATGTAGTTGCTGCTATAAATATATAGATTTAGTTGTAATTGATGTAGTTGCAGCTGTAGATATTGATTCAGTTAAATTTAATGTAGTTTCAGCTGTAGATATAGATTCTGTTGTAATTGATGTAGTTGCAGCTGTGGGTATAGATTTAGTTTTAATTGATGTAGTTGCAGATGTAGACATAGATTTAGTTTTAGTTGATGTAGTTGCAGCTATAGAGATAGATTTAGTTGTAATTGATGTAGTTTCAGCTGTAGATATAGATTTAGTTGTAATTGATATAGTTGCTGCTGTAGGTATATATTTTTTAAAAATATATTAGTTGCAGCTGTATATGTAGATTTAGTTGTAATTGATGTAGTTGCAGCTGTAGATATAGATTTAGTTGTAATTGATGTAGTTGCAGCTGTAGATATATATTTAGTTGTAATTGATGTAGGTGCAGCTGTGGATATAGATTTAATTGTAATTCATGTAGTTTCAGCTGTAGATATAGATTTAGTTGTAAATTGATGTAGTTGCAGCTGTAGATGTAAATTAAGTTGAAATTGATGTAGTTGCAGCTGTAGATATAGATTCAGATTTAATTGATGAAGTTGCAGCTGTAGATATAGATTCAGTTGTAATTGATGTAGTTGCAGCTGTAGATATTGATTTAGTTGTAATTGATGTAGTTAGAGCTGTAGATATATATTTAGTTGTAATTGATGTAGTTGCAGCTGTAGATATAGATTTAGTTGTAATTGATGTAGTTGCAGCTGTAGGTATAGATTTTATAAAAATATATTAGTTGCAGTTGTACATATAGATTAAGTTGTAATTGATGTAGTTGCAGCTGTAGATATAGATTATGTTGTAATTGATGTAATTGCAGCTGTAGATGTAAATTGAGTTGTAATTGATGTAGTTGCAGCTGTAGATATATATTTAGGTGTTATTGATGAAGTTGCATTTGTAGATATAGATTCAGTTGTAAATGATGTAATTGCAGCTGTAGATATTGATTTAGTAGTAATTGATGTAGTTGCAAATGTAATTATAGATTTATTTGTAATTGATGTAGTTGCAGCTGTAGATATAGATTTAATTGTAATTGATCGAGTTGCAGCTGTAGGTATAGATTTACTTTTAATGGATGTAGTTGCAGCTGTAGATATAGATTTAATTGTAATTGATGTAGTTGCAGCTGTAGATATAGATTGAGTAGTAATTGATGTAGTTGCAGCTGTAGATATAGATTTAGTTGTAATTGATTTAATTGCAGCTGTAGGCATAAATTTGTTTGTAATTAATGTATTTGCAGCTGTAGATATAGATTTAGTTGTAATTGATTTAGTTAAAGCTGTAGATATAGATTTAGTTGTAATTGATGTAGTTGCAGCTGTAGATATAGATTTAGTTGTAATTGATGTAGTTGCAGCTGTAATTATAGATTTATTTGTAATTGATGGAATTGCAGCTGTAGGTATAAATTTGTTTGTAATTAATTTATTTGCAGCTGTAGATATATATTTAGTTTTAATTGATGTAGTTGCAGCTGTAGATATAGATTTAGTTGTAATTGATGAAGTTGCAGCTGTAGATATAGATTCAGTTGTAATTGATGTAGTTGCAGCTGTAGGTATAGATTTAGTTGTCATTGATGTAGTTGTAGCAGTAGGTATAGATTTAGTTGTAATTGATGTAGTTGCAGCTGTAGGTATAGATTTACCTTTTATGGATGTAGTTGCAGCTGTAGATATAGATTTACTTGTAATTGATGTAGTTGCAGCTGTAGATATAGATTGAGTTGTAATTGATTTAGTTGCAGCTCTAGATGTCAATTGAGTTGTTATTGATGTAGTTGCAGCTGTAGATATATATTTAGTTGTAATTGATGTATTGAAGCTGTAGATATAGATTCAGTTGTAATTGATGTAGTTGCAGCTGTAGATATAGATTTAGTTGTAATTGATGTAGTTGCAGCTGTAGATATAGATTCAGTTGTAATTGATGTAGTTGCAGCTGTAGGTATAGATTTAGTTGTCATTGATGTAGTTGTAGCAGTAGGTATAGATTTAGTTGTAATTGATGTAGTTGCAGCTGTAGATATAGATTTAGTTGTAATTGATGAAGTTGCAGCTGTAGATATAGATTCAGTTGTAATTGATGTAGTTGCAGCTGTAGATATTGATTTAGTTGTAATTGATGTAGTTAGAGCTGTAGATATATATTTAGTTGTAATTGATGTAGTTGCAGCTGTAGATATAGATTTAGTTGAAATTGATGTAGTTGCTGCTATAAATATATAGATTTTGTTGTAATTGATGTAATTGCAGCTGTAGATATAGATTCAGTTAAATTTAATGTAGTTTCAGCTGTAGATATAGATTCAGTTGTAATTGATGTAGTTGCAGCTGTGGGTATAGATTTAGTTGTAATTGATGTAGTTGCAGCTGTAGACATAGATTTAGTTTTAGTTGATGTTGTTGCAGCTATAGAGATAGATTTAGTTGTAATTGATGTAGTTTCAGCTGTAGATATATATTTAGTTGTAATTGATGTAGTTGCTGCTGTAGATATAGATTTAGTTGTAATTGATATAGTTTAAACTGTAGATATAGATTTAATTGTAATTGATGTAGTTGCAGCTGTAGATATATATTTAGTTGTAATTGATGCAGTTGCAGCTGTAGATATAGATTTAATTGTAATTCATGTAGTTTCAGCTGTAGATATAGATTTAGTTGTAAATTGATGTAGTTGCAGCTGTAGATGTAAATTAAGTTGTAATTGATGTAGTTGCAGCTGTAGATATAGATTCAGATTTAAATGATGTAGTTGCAACTGTAGGTATAGATTTTGTTGTAATTGATGAAGTTGCAGCTGTAGATAGAGATTTAGTTGTAATTGATGTAGTTGCAGCTGTAGATGTAAAATAAGTTGTAATTGATGTAGTTGCCGCTGTAGATATAGATTTAGTTGTAATTGATGTAGTTGCAGCTGTAGATATAGATTTAGTTTTAATTTATGTAGTTGCAGCCTAAGGTATAGATTTAGTTGTAATTGATGTATTTGCAGCTGTAGGTATAGATTTAGTTGTAATTGATGTAGTTGCAGCTGTAAGTACAGATTTAGTTGAAATTGATGTAGTTTCAGCTGTAGATATAGATTTTTTTGTAATTGATTTAGTTGCAGCTGTAGGTATAGATTTAGTTGTAATTAATGTAGTTGCAGCTGTAGGTATAGATTTAGTTGTAATTGATGTAGTTGCAGCTGTAGATATAGATTTAGTTGTAATTGATGTAGTTGCAGCTGTAATTATAGATTTTTTTGTAATTGGTTTAGTTGCAGCTGTAGTTATAGATTTCGTTGTAATTGATGTAGTTGCAGCTGTAGATATAGATTGAGTTGTAATTGATGTAGTTGCAGCTGTAGATATAGATATTGTTGTAATTGATGTAGTTGTAGCTGTAGGTATAGATTTAGTGGTCATGGATGTAGTTGCAGCAGTAGGTATAGATTTAGTTGTAATTGATGTAGTTGCTGCTGTAAATATAGATTTAGTTGTAATTGATGTAGTTGCAGCTGTAGATATAGATTTAGTTGTAATTGATGTAGTTGCAGCTATAAATATATAGATTTAGTTGTATTTGATATAGTTTCAGCTGTAATTATAGATTTTAATGTAATTGATGTAATGCAGCTGTAATTATAGATTTAGTTGTATTTGATGTAGATGTAGCTGTAGATATAGATGTTGTTGTAATAGATGTAGTTGCAGCTGTAGATATAGATTTAGTTGTAATTGATGTAGTTGCAGCTGTAGATATAGATTTAGTTGTAATTGATGTAGTTGCAGCTGTAGATATAGATTTAGTTATAATTGATGTAGTTGCAGCTGTAATGATAGATTTAGTTGTAATTGATGTAGTTGAAGCTGTAGATGTAAATTGAGTTGTAATTGATGTAGTTGCATCTGTAGATATATATTTAGTTGTAATTGATGTCTTTGCAGCTGTAGATATAGATTCAGTTGTAATTGATGTAGTTGCAGCTGTAGATATAGATTTAATTGTAATTGATGTAGTTGCAGCTGTAGATATAGATTTAGTTGTAATTGATGTAGTTGCAGCTGTAGATGTAGATTTAGTTGTAATTGATGTAGTTGCAGCACTAGATATAGATTTAGTTGTAATTGATGTAGTTTCAGCTGTAGATATAGATTTAGTTGTAATTGATGAAGTTGCAGCTGTAGATATAGATTCATTTGTAAATGATGTAGTTGCAGCTGTAGATGCTGATTTAGTTGTAATTGATGTAGTTGCAGTTGTAGATATATATTTAGTTGTAATTGATGTAGTTGCAGCTGTAGATATAGATTTAGTTGTAATTGATGTAGTTGCAGCTGTAGGTATAGATTTACTTTTAATGGATGTAGTTGCAGCTGTAGATATAGATTTAGTTTTAATTGATGTAGTTGCAGCTGTAGATATAGATTTAGTTTTATTTGATGTAGTTGCAGCCGTAGGTATAGATTTAGTTGTAATTGATGTAGTTGCAGCTGTAGATAAAGATTGAGTGGTAATTGATGTATTTGCAGCCGTAGGTATAGATTTAGTTGTAATTGATGTAGTTGCAGCTGTAGGTATAGATTTAGTTGTAATTGATGTAGTTGCAGCTGTAGGTACATATTTAGTTGTAATTGATGTAGTTGCAGCTGTATATATAGATTTTTTTGTAATTGATTTAGTTGCAGCTGTAGATATAGATTTAGTTGTAATTGATGTAGTTGCAGCTGTAGATATAGATTTAGTGTTATTTGATGTAGTTGCAGCCGTAGGTATAGATTTAGTTGTAATTGATGTAGTTGCAGCTGCAGGTATAGATTTAGTTGTAATTGATGTAGTTGCAGCTGTAGGTACATATTTAGTTGTAATTGATGTAGTTGCAGCTGTAGATATAGATTTTTGTGTAATTGATTTAGTTGCAGCTATAGGTATAGATTTAGTTGTAATTGATGTAGTTGCAGCTGTAGGTATAGAATTAGTTGTAATTGATGTAGTTGCAGCTGTAGATATAGATTTAGTTGTAATTGATGTAGTTGCAGCTGTAGATATAGATTTAGTTGTAATTGATGTAGTTGCAGCTTTAGATATAGATTTAGTTGTAATTGATGAAGTTGCAGCTGTAGATTTAGATTCTTTTGTAAATGATGTAGTTGCAGCTGTAGATGCTGATTTAGTTGTAATTGATGTAGTCGCACCTGTAAGTATATATTTAGTTGTAATTGATGTAGTTGCAGCTGTAGATATAGATTTAGTTGTAATTGATGTAGTTGCTGCTGTAGGTATAGATTTACCTTTTATGGATGTAGTTGCAGCTGTAGATATAGATTTAGTTGTAATTGATGTAGTTGCAGCTGTAGATATAGATATAGTTGTAATTGATTTAGTTGCAGCTCTAGATGTAAATTGAGTTGTTATTGATGTAGTTGCAGCTGTAGATATATATTTAGTTGTAATTGATGTAATTGCAGCTGTAGATATAGATTCAGTTGTAATTGATGTAGTTGCAGCTGTAGATATAGATTTAGTTGTAATTGATGTAGTTGCAGCTGTAGATATATATTTAGTTGTAATTGATGCAGTTGCAGCTGTAGATATAGATTTAGTTGTAATTGATGTAGTTGCAGTTGTAATTATAGATTTTTTTGTAATTGATTTAGTTGCAGCTGTAGTTATAGATTTCGTTGTAATTGATGTAGTTGCAGCTGTAGGTATAGATTTAGTTGTAATTGATGTAGTTGCAGCTGTAGATATAGATATTGTTGTAATTGATGTAGTTGCAGCTGTAGGTATAGATTTAGTGGTCATTGATGTAGTTGCAGCAGTAGGTATAGATTTAGTTGTAATTGATGTAGTTGCAGCTGTAAATATAGATTTAGTTGTAATTGATGTAGTTGCAGCTGTAGATATAGATTTAGTTGTAATTGATGTAGTTGCAGCTATAAATATATAGATTTAGTTGTATTTGATATAGTTTCAGCTGTAATTATAGATTTTAATGTAATTGATGTAATGCAGCTGTAATTATAGATTTAGTTGTATTTGAAGTAGATGTAGCTGTAGATATAGATGATGTTGTAATAGATGTAGTTGCAGCTGTAGATATAGATTTAGTTGTAATTGATGTAGTTGCAGATGTAGATATAGATTTAGTTGTAATTGATGTAGTTGCAGCTGTAGATATAGATTTAGTTGTAATTGATAAGGTTGCAGCTGTAATGATAGATTTTGTTGTAATTGATGTAGTTGCAGCTGTAGATGTAAATTGAGTTGTAATTGATGTAGTTGCATCTGTAGATATATATTAGGTTGTAATTGATGTCTTTGCAGCTGTAGATATAGATTCAGTTGTAATTGATGTAGTTGCAGCTGTAGATATAGATTTAATTGTAATTGATGTAGTTGCAGCTGTAGATATAGATTCAGTTGTAATTGATGTAGTTGCAGCTGTAGATGTAGATTTAGTTGTAATTGATGTAGTTGCAGCACTAGATATAGATTTAGTTGTAATTGATGTAGTTGCGGCTGTAGATATAGATTTAGTTGTAATTGATGAAGTTGCAGCTGTAGATATAGATTCATTTGTAAATGATGTAGTTGCAGCTGTAGATGCTGATTTAGTTGTAATTAGTTTAGTTGCAGTTGTAGATATATATTTAGTTGTAATTGATGTAGTTGCAGCTGTAGATATCGATTTAGTTGTAATTGATGTAGTTGCAGCTGTAGGTATAGATTTACTTTTAATGGATGTAGTTGCAGCTGTAGATATAGATTTAGTTGTAATAGATGTGGTTGCAGCTGTAGATATAGATTGAGTTGTAATTGATTTAGTTGCAGCTCTAGATGTAAATTGAGTTGTAATTGATGTAGTTGCAGCTGTAGATATATATTTAGTTGTAATTGATGTAATTGCAGCTGTAGATATAGATTCAGTTGTTATTGATGTTTGCAGCTGTAGATATAGATTTAGTTGTAATTGATGTAGTTGCAGCTGTCGGTATATAATTATTTGTAATTGATGTAGTTGCAGCTGTGGGTAAAGATTTAGTTGTAATTGATGTAGTTGCAACTGTCGATATAGATTTAGTTTTAATTGATGTAGTTGCAGCTGCAGATATAGATTTAGTGTTATTTGATGTAGTTGCAGCGTAGGTATAGATTTAGTTGTAATTGATGTAGTTGCAGCTGTAGGTATAGATTTAGTTGTAATTGATGTTGTTGCAGCTGTAGGTACATATTTAGTTGTAATTGATGTAGTTGCAGCTGTAGATATAGATTTAGTTGTAATTGATGTAGTTGCAGCTGTAGGTATAGAATTAGTTGTAATTGATGTAGTTGCAGCTGTAGATATAGATTTTGTTGTAATTGATGTAGGTGCAGCTGTAGGTATAGATTTAGTGGTCATTGATGTAGTTGCAGCTGTAGATGTAGATTTAGTTGTAATTGATGTAGTTGAAGCTGTAGATATAGATTTAGTTGTAATTGATGTAGTTGCAGCTATAATTATAGATTTAGTTGTAATTCTTGTAGTTGCAGCTGTAGGTATAAATTTGTTTGTAATTAATTTAGTTGCAGTTGTAGATATAGATTTAGTTGTAATTGATGTAATTGCAGCTGTAGATATAGATTTAGTTGTAATTGATGTAGTTGCAGCTGTAGATATAGATTCAGTTGTAATTGATGTAGTTGCAGCTGTAGGTATAGATTTAGTTGTCATTGATGTAGTTGTAGCAGTAGGTATAGATTTAGTTGTAATTGATGTAGTTGCAGCTGTAGATATAGATTTAGTTGTAATTGATGAAGTTGCAGCTGTAGATATATATTTAGTTGTAATTGATGTCGTTGCAGCTGTAGGTATAGATTTAGTTGTAATTGATGTAGTTGCTGCTAAAGATATATAGATTTAGTTGTAATTGATGTAGTTGCAGCTGTAGATATAGATTCAGTTAAATTTAATGTAGTTTCAGCTTTAGATATAGATTCAGTTGTAATTGATGTAGTTGCAGCTGTGGGTATAGATTTAGTTGTAATTGATGTAGTTGCAGCTGTAGACATAGATTTAGTTTTAGTTGATGTTGTTGCAGCTATAGAGATAGATTTAGTTGTAATTGATGTAGTTTCAGCTGTAGATATAGATTTAGTTGTAATTGATGTAGTTGCTGCTGTAGATATAGATTTAGTTGTAATTGATGTAGTTGCAGCTGTAGATATAGATTTAGCTGTTATTGATGTAGTTTAGACTGTAGATATATATTTAGTTGTAATTGATGTAGTTGCAGCTGTAGATATATATTTAGTTGTAATTGATGCAGTTGCAGCTGTAGATATAGATTTAGTTGTAATTGATGTAGTTGCAGTTGTAATTATAGATTTTTTTGTAATTGATTTAGTTGCAGCTGTAGTTATAGATTTCGTTGTAATTGATGTAGTTGCAGCTGTAGGTATAGATTTAGTTGTAATTGATGTAGTTGCAGCTGTAGATATAGATATTGTTGTAATTGATGTAGTTGCAGCTGTAGGTATAGATTTAGTTGTAATTGATGTAGTTGCTGCTGTAAATATAGATTTAGTTGTAATTGATGTAGTTGCTGCTGTAAATATAGATTTAGTTGTAATTGATGTAGTTGCAGCTGTAGATATAGATTTAGTTGTAATTGATGTAGTTGCAGCTATAAATATATAGATTTAGTTGTATTTGATATAGTTTCAGCTGTAATTATAGATTTTAATGTAATTGATGTAATGCAGCTGTAATTATAGATTTAGTTGTATTTGATGTAGATGTAGCTGTAGATATAGATGTTGTTGTAATAGATGTAGTTGCAGCTGTAGATATAGATTTAGTTGTAATTGATGTAGTTGCAGCTGTAGATATAGATTTAGTTGTAATTGATGTAGTTGCAGCTGTAATGATAGATTTAGTTGTAATTGATGTAGTTGCAGCTGTAGATGTAAATTGAGTTGTAATTGATGTAGTTGCATCTGTAGATATATATTTGGTTGTAATTGATGTCTTTGCAGCTGTAGATATAGATTCAGTTGTAATTGATGTAGTTGCAGCTGTAGATATAGATTTAATTGTAATTGATGTAGTTGCAGCTGTAGATATAGATTCAGTTGTAATTGATGTAGTTGCAGCTGTAGATGTAGATTTAGTTGTAATTGATGTAGTTGCAGCACTAGATATAGATTTAGTTGTAATTGATGTAGTTGCAGCTGTAGATATAGATTTAGTTGTAATTGATGAAGTTGCAGCTGTAGATATAGATTCATTTGTAAATGATGTAGTTGCAGCTGTAGATGCTGATTTAGTTGTAATTAATTTAGTTGCAGTTGTAGATATATATTTAGTTGTAATTGATGTAGTTGCAGCTGTAGATATAGATTTAGTTGTAATTGATGTAGTTGCAGCTGTAGGTATAGATTTACTTTTAATTGATGTAGTTGCAGCTGTAGATATAGATTTAGTTGTAATAGATGTGGTTGCAGCTGTAGATATAGATTGAGTTGTAATTGATTTAGTTGCAGCTCTAGATGTAAATTGAGTTGTAATTGATGTAGTTGCAGCTGTAGATATATATTTAGTTGTAATTTATGTAATTGCAGCTGTAGATATAGATTCAGTTGTTATTGATGTAGTTGCAGCTGTAGATATATATTTAGTTGTAATTGATGCAGTTGCAGCTGTAGATATAGATTTAGTTGTAATTGATGTAGTTGCAGTTGTAATTATAGATTTTTTTGTAATTGATTTAGTTGCAGCTGTAGTTATAGATTTCGTTGTAATTGATGTAGTTGCAGCTGTAGGTATAGATTTAGTTGTAATTGATGTAGTTGCAGCTGTAGATATAGATATTGTTGTAATTGATGTAGTTGCAGCTGTAGGTATAGATTTAGTGGTCATTGATGTAGTTGCAGCAGTAGGTATAGATTTAGTTGTAATTGATGTAGTTGCAGCTGTAAATATAGATTTAGTTGTAATTGATGTAGTTGCAGCTGTAGATATAGATTTAGTTGTAATTGATGTAGTTGCAGCTATAAATATATAGATTTAGTTGTATTTGATGTAGTTTCAGCTTTAATTATAGATTTTAATGTAATTGATGTAATGCAGCTGTAATTATAGATTTAGTTGTATTTGATGTAGATGTAGCTGTAGATATAGATATTGTTGTAATAGATGTAGTTGCAGCTGTAGATATAGATTTAGTTGTAATTGATGTAGTTGCAGCTGTAGTTATAGATTTAGTTGTAATTGATGTAGTTGCAGCTGTAGATATAGATTTAGTTGTAATTGATGTAGTTGCAGCTGTAATGATAGATTTAGTTGTAATTGATGTAGTTGCAGCTGTAGATGTAAATTGAGTTGTAATTGATGTAGTTGCATCTGTAGATATATATTTGGTTGTAATTGATGTCTTTGCAGCTGTAGATATAGATTCAGTTGTAATTGATGTAGTTGCAGCTGTAGATATAGATTAAATTGTAATTGATGTAGTTGCAGCTGTAGATTTAGATTCAGTTGTAATTGATGTAGTTGCAGCTGTAGATGTAGATTTAGTTGTAATTGATGTAGTTGCAGCACTAGATATAGATTTAGTTGTAATTGATGTAGTTGCCGCTGTAGATATAGATTTAGTTGTAATTGATGAAGTTGCAGCTGTAGATATAGGTTCATTTGTAAATGATGTAGTTGCAGCTGTAGATGCTGATTTAGTTGTAATTAATTTAGTTGCAGTTGTAGATATATATTTTGTTGTAATTGATGTAGTTGCAGCTGTAGATATAGATTTACTTTTAATGGATGTAGTTGCAGCTGTAGATATAGATTTAGTTGTAATTGATGTAGTTGCAGCTGTAGATATAGATTTAGTTGTAATTGATGTAGTTGCAGCTGTAGATATAGATTTAGTTGTTATTGATGTAGTTGCAGCTGTAGATATAGATTTAGTTTTAATTCATGTAGTATCAGCTGTGGGTATAGATTTCGTTGTAATTGATGTAGTTGCAACTGTCGATATAGATTTAGTTTTAATTGATGTAGTTGCAGCTGTAGATATAGATTTAGTGTTATTTGATGTAGTTGCAGCCGTAGGTATAGATTTAGTTGTAATTGATGTAGTTGCAGCTGTAGGTATAGATTTAGTTGTAATTGATGTAGGTGCAGCTGTAGGTACAGATTTAGTTGTAATTGATGTAGTTGCAGCTGTAGATGTAAATTGAATGTAATTGATGTAGTTGCATTTGTAGATATATATTTAGATGTAATTGATGTCTTTGCAGCTGTAGATATA
>CAXITT010000705.1:348751-373825 GCA_964033795.1 Lymnaea stagnalis | reverse complement strand
TAGTGCTTATTGATAACTTCATTCAGCACTGCTTATTTTTTAATAAAATTTATACCAATTTGTTTCTGAGTTCTTGTGAAATCTGTGATTGAACTTGTATTTGTATCTTTTAAATCAGGTGTTTTATGTGGAAGTTATTTTTAAAAGGAGATTACCACTCCCTAAAATATTATCTTTTACAGTTTAAATTAGAGTACCAGTATATATATATATATAATTGTACTCAATATAATTTTTAAAATCTAATGCAGTGTACTACAAATGAGCGTTCTGTTCATTTTAATACATAAATCAGGAATGATTTCCCTAAACTTGGTAAAGGGATGTCATCAAAATTATAACGGTTTATAAAAATTGTCAAGAGCTAGAGAAGATATCTAGAGAATGGAAGAAATGGAAAGAAATAGACCAAGAAGAAGTGTACTGCTAATTCTCTTTTTAACTACCAGTATCTCATAACTTGTCAAATAGCACCTAAAATTCCCATTAAATCAATTTAAAAATTATATTGATTATTTTTTTATTAATGAACTTTTATTTATGAATGTTCAGGAGAGCTTTACTATACTTGTACAATGTAACAGTATTTTTGAGAAATGTAAGCTTTTTACTATGATTCTATCTCATTTGAATTAACTATTTATTATATCTAAGATCAAGTTTTTCTACATTCTACCCAAAAAAAAAATGTCTATAACATGACTCGAACAATAATATAATAAAATTTTACGTTTTCTGTGGAAATTATTAAAAAGTGGACCTAAGGGGTTGCCACAGAACAACAACATAATAACTAACCTATACTGCGCCTATAGTAAGTTTAATAATTTAAAAAGTTGAACTCTTTAATTTAATTAAGGGGGCATCCATTTGCTACGATAGCACTAAAAACAAAAAAGGGGGTGGGGGTAGGAGAATTAAATTTCTAATTGTTATTTGTAATCAGGGTTACGGAGCTCAGGAGCATTATTTTCTTTGCCTGGAGCTCGAGCAGATAAAATTTCTCATTGATCCAATTGGAAGCACTAAGTAGTCATTAATGTTACAGTTACAGGGTTATAGTATATATGCTGTACAAGTAATAAGTCTATTTATAAATACCTTTCAATTACATCATGCCCTTCGCACATTTATTGTCTAATTTTTCTATTACATCTTTTTCTAAATTAAGTACATAATTTATTTATTTATTTAGGCATTTTTATATAGCGCTTACCTTAAAGCTCTAAGCGCTTTACAATTATTAAAAACATGTAAACTAAGTAAAATAAAAATGAGACACTAGGATAGTAACTACTATACTATAGAAACAATTAAAATGGCTATAAAACGAGGACACTTTGGCACGTTTTGGCCTATACTACAGGATCAACCCGAGACAGAAATTGAGGCAGGGCAAGGAGGGTGCATCACAGGTCATAGGTGGACCTAAACAGATGGGTTTTAAGGGACTTTTTAAAAGTGGACGAGGTTTCACAATGACGGATGTGGAAGGGGAGCTGGTTCCAGAATGTGGGCCCATGTTCACAGATGGTCTTAGTTTTGGTTCTTGGGATTGAGACATAATTATTATTTGGAGGCTGCTGTTGTTTTGATAACTTAGCTTAGTCAATGTAAACACGACCTAATGACCTAGATTGATGAAATTCTTCTTAGTGTTTGTTCACATGATATGGAGGGTGCATAATCATTCAGATATTAAAAAATGTGCACGCCATCAAAATATGATCAAATAGTTATTTGAAAGTTATGACAAGGCTCCATACAAAAATTGCATCAAATGTATGAACAAAAATTTGATGAGAATTTGATGGTGTGAACTGCGCATTAGGGTAATTCATTCAGCTCATCAGTCTATTTGAACCAACTGGTCAAGGTAATACATTGTATCATTCAGTCCTCATGCCAAGACAGGTTAGGGTAATTAAAAAGTCTATATTATTAGTTTTTGTGGAGCAGCACATTCATACAGCAACAAGATGACATTTATTTGAATTACACATGAAAAATAGTATAGGTTTAAAACAATTAATGTTAAAGTTTGAGTGATTGAAACAATGAACAGGTTGATTGAAAAGTCTAAAAATTTTAGTTGTGTGTTAGTAGAAATTTATTTTATTAATAATTTGGCAAATTTGTTTACTTGGGTTGTGACATTAAGGTGTCAGCCAAGATGGTGTGGTGTACATTCAGGTGTCAGCCAAGATGGTGTAGTGTACATTCAGATAACAGCCAAGATGATGGTGTGGTGTATGTTCAGGTGTCAGTCAAGATGGCATGGTGTACATTCAGCTGTCAGCCAAGATGATACGGTGTACATTAAGATGTCAGCAATGATGGTGTGGTGTACATTCAGCTGTCTGCCAAGATGATATGGTGTACATTAAGATATCAGCCAAGATGGTGTGGTGTACATTCAGGTGTCAGTCACAATGGTGTAGTGTACATTCAGCCAAGATGGTGTGGTGTACATTCCGATGTCAGCCAAGATGGTGTGGTGTACATTCAGGTGTCAGCCAAGGTATAGTGTACATTTAGGTGTCAGCCAAGATATTGTGTATATGCAGCTGCCAGCCAAGATATGGTGTTTATTCAGCTGCCAGCCAAGATATGGTGTATATTCAGCTGCCAGCCAAGATATGGTGCACAATCAGCTGTCAGCCAAGAATCTATCATATAGATTTACTGAAACGTCTTGGATTTCACCGTCAAGTCACTTGTGTAGAGTGCATTAACCTGGAAGTGAAAAAATAAAATAATAAAATAATATTATTTACTGTCCCTTTACAATAGTATTTTTATTCATTTACTTCAACTGCTTCATGTACTTCATCTACTTCACTTCAGCTGCAAGACTCATTAAAGATGAAAATATGTGTTGGTTATTGTTACATGTAACAAAGACTGCAATGTCTACATCAAAGTTATGCATCTTAAGAAAAAACATTATAACAAAAGAAGCATTAGTAAATTTAAAGAAAAAAGGTACTCCTATAGCATATGTTTCAAACTAAAGGCCAGTGGGCCACATCAGGCCCAGCGTACAATTATATCAGGCCTGAGAGAGAATTTTAGGCTCAAATATTTTTTAATGGCCCGCGATATAAAGTGCAAATCATATTCCCTAATAATCTGCCTTGTCCAAAGATAGGCTACATGAGAGCGTTCTCGCTTTTTCTATCAAAATAAGCGACAATAAAAGTTGTGCAGTGAGTGGATGTTTGTTGTTACAGTAGCCTAGCAACATTCAGTTGCTCATTTTGGATAGGCGCATAAGAAATGAAAGTAAGGTAGAGCCCGGATATTACATCACCCTTTCCTGCTATGGCTAACGTGGTATCAATCTGTACATACTTTGTGGAGATAATGTGGCTGTGATCAAGGAATATAATCTGATACGGCCCCAAGAGACTAAACATCAAGACAAGTTAACTCTTTCGCTGTGGTATATTTTTATTTAAAAAATGTACATTTTTTTCAAAGAGTGAAAAAGAGTGAGAGGTTGTGTTTATTAAAAAGTATTTAAAATATTATTCTTTGGTTTATAAGGCTAAATTTGGTAGCAAATGAAATATAAATGAAAGGACTATACGTTTGTAAGCTATTTTTTCAGTTTAAATAAAATAAATTACAGAAAATAACCATTTTTTCCCCAAACCCTATTATGTACGCATACCTCATCTTCATTTCAATAACTAAAATCCTCTAAAACTACTACTATCCGAATCTTGTGATGGATCTTAATGTAAATCATCTTCGCTATCAACAGAAATAGTATAAAACAATTCCAAAGCTTTTTGAGCCGTTAGTCGTCTAGGAAACTTACTCACCTACTAGGGCCTAGAGAAGCAATAGCAACAGTAGAAAAAAAAAAGTGCTCCAAATGACAACAAATAAACCTTGGTTTCGCTTATTAAAAATGAAATACCAGTCTTTTTTGTAAAAGTCTTATTTAAAAAGTTTAACCCAGAAATAGCAAAGAAACAAACATGAAATTGAAACAACGCACAGCGCATTGGTCCGTGGTTTTGAGAACGGCGGATGAACGCTGTGTGCGTTGTTCCGCATCGAAAGAGTTAAAAAGCCTGAATGCAGAGTAGAAGCAACAGAAGGTAGAAGAATTGAAGAGGAATGTTTTCACCAAAGCAAAATCACATACTGAAGCTGCTGTGAAAGAAAGTTTTATTGTGGCGAAGGAGCTTGCAAAATTAGGCCAACCATTTACAAAAGGAGAGCTTATGAAGTGCTGCATGAGGAAAGTGTGTGATGTCTTGTGTTCAGACAAAAAGCAGATGTTTGCAAATGTAAGCCTTAGCAGGAATACCGTTGCTGATTGGGCTTGTGAGATGGCCATTGACGTGAAAACACAGCAGATCAAAAAAGACAAAGACTATGTTGCATTCTCACTTACTGTCCATGGAAGTAATGACATGACTGACACTGCACAGCTCGCTATCTTCATCCATGGAGTGGACTCCAGTTTCAATATTACAGAAGAAATTTTGGACATGGAATGCATGAGAAATGACAGGAAAAGAAATGTTTGACAACAAATGTCAAAGTTTAACCGACATGAACTTGCCTTGGGACAAACTTGTTGGACTTACAACAGATGGAGGGAGCACTGGCGATGTGCAGCAAAAAAAGTGGACTACAGTGGAACCTCTCATAATGAGCACCTCTCATAGCGAGTAATTCGCATAACGAGCAAAAAAAAAAGTGAAGAAGTTGCTCCCTTAACGAGCGATATTTCGCATAACGAGTTACGCAGAAAGGGGAAGTCCCTTTTTCCTGACATTCACTTGTGAGCCGGGGCTTCCGCGCCGATGCATTAGTCCAGCGGTTCTTAATCTGTGGGTCGTGACACCTTTGGGGGTAGCGCGGCCCTTTCCCAGGGGTCGCCTTAGACTATCTGAAAACACATATTCTTAGAGCTATGAAGTAGAAACGAAAATAATTAGGTTGCTGGGGGGTCGCCAAGACACGAGAAACTGTATTAAAGGGTAGCGGCACTAAGAAGGTTGAGAACCATTGCATTTGTCTGTATTTAGCACTCGGTCTGTTAGCGTATTGTTTTCGTGTGTGATCACCAGTTTTTACAAATTTTGTATTCAGATAGTATTCGCAATTTTTTTATGTGCAAAGTGTAATAGCCTATGCTAAAATGTCTTTGAAAACAAAAGCACAAGAAGACAATCATAAAAGAGAAAAAATAAATGTTGAAATGAAACGTAAAATCATTGACAAGCGTTTACAAGGTGTGAGCGTGACTATTCGTGCTACAAATTTATTCAATGATAATGCTGTGACACATTTTCGTCAAATTTTGAAGCGTCAGCAAAAACAAATGTCTTTTGACAGTTTTCTAGTTAAAAAGAATTAATTATTTGTCATAAATTGCTATTTTTATTTACGTTTTTTGTTTCAAATCTAAATTGTATTCCAAGTTGTTACACTCCTTAACAATTCATAAGTAATTTTATTTGAATAGATGTTAATAAACATTTTTGAAAAATTAGTATTTTTTCAGCATGGAACGCAATATTGTATTTTACACTGATTTGTATGGGAAAAATTGTTTCGTTTAACGAGTGTTTCGCTTAACGAGTAAGAGTCTGGAGCGAATTAAACTCGTTATGAGAGGTTTCACTGTAGTTAGTTGGAAGGATGTGGTTAAAAATGCAGGATAAATTTACTGGTGGATTGATAGCATATCACTGCATCACACACCAAGGCTGGCTGTGTGGTAAAGTCCTCAACATGGAAGGTGTAATGAGCACTATTACACAAACCGTCAACTTTATCTGAGCCTAAAGTTTAAATCACAGGTAATTTCAATATTTTTTTGCTGGAAATAGACTCAAGAGTTCGGCAACATGCCTTATCATACAGAGATGTGGTGGCTAAGTCTGATAAAAGTTCTTAGTAGATTTTTCCAGCTGATTGATGAAATCTCTCAATTCATGGGCAGCATTGGGAAAGACTCAACAGTTTTTCGGGTTAAAAATAAAAAGTGGAAATGTGAGTTGGCGTTTCTGTCTGACAAAACCACTCATCTCAGTGACTTGAACCTGCAGCTCCAGGGACGGGACCACTTGATCACTGATATGCATGATGCAGTGAAGGCATTTCAAGTTAAGCTGTGATTATGGGAGACACACATGCAACTTGTCTCACTTTTCTTGTTGCCAAGCAATGTTGAACCAAGTCAAGCTATAGTGTTTCCCAATGCACACTTTGCTGAAAAACTTACTTTGCGCGGAGTTGGCACGGCAGTTTAGTGTCTTTGAAGCACAGAAAAGTCATTTCAAGCTGTTTCTAACCCATTTGTCATAGATGTGGAAACTGCACCTGCAAATTTGTAGATGGAGCTGATAGACCTGCAGTGTAATGGGACGGAAGTTTAGAAGGCTTCCAATTGTTGCATTGTATAATAAGTTAATAACTTGTTTGTTTACACCGAAATAATACATTTTTTTAAAGACAGAAAAGTCTTTGGTTGATTTTTTAATAAAAATTTGGCTGTGTTCATGCCATGTCATACATCCATCCTTGTGGCGCTATGGCCCATGTAGGGCTTTGGCCTGCCTCACTACTTCTTTCCGCTCAGACCTAACTAATGCTTTTCTTTTCCATGCTTGGATTCCCAGCTGCTGTAGATCTTTTTCCACATCATCCACCCATCTAAGCCATTTTCCTCTGGGGTTTGGTGATGTACCAGCTTCACTCTTCTGTCTTTTGGCATTCTCTATAAGTGTCCTGCCCAGCGTAGCCTGCCGTTTTTTATTTCTGCTACTAGCGTGGGATCCTGGTATAGACTGTACAATTTCTGGTTAGTACGTATTCTCCGTCCATATTCATCCTTTGTCATATATTTCCCAGAGAAATTTTCTCTCCCATGTGTTTAATAGGTTTTCTGCTGTTTTTGTCATGCCCTGTCAGCTTATTATTAATGGTGATACCTAGATACTTTTAAGTCTCTACTTCCTCAATACTGTGATTATTTATTGTGAGATCTGTAATTGGGTGATTCCCCCTTTGGAAATGGACAACCATTTCTTTCAGTTTTGAGACACTTAACTGAAGAAAATTTTCATTGCACCAACTGATAAAGCTAGTAAGTTGTGGTATATGCTTTCCCATTCAGATATTAAGCAATGATAGTATCATCAGCAAATTTAATTATTGGAATGCTTGGTCTCTGGGTATTATTGGTATATATTGTATAGAGGACAGGGGAGAGAACGCAACCTTGTGGTACCCTGGTACATATTTCTCTAGTTAATGATATTTGGTCATTCAACTTGAAATATTGTGGGCAATTTGTGGTACCCTGGTACATATTTCTCTAGTTAATGATATTTGGTCATTCAACTTGAAATATTGTGGGCAATTTGTTAAAAAGTTCACCTCACTTGAAAATTTGAATTTAAACCTAACGAATAAAGCTCTTAAATCATAGGGTGTGGTTGGATAGTGTTAAATGCTAATGAGAAGTCAAAGAAAAGCACCCTAGCATATTTTTTAGGGCTGTCTGGGTGATGGTAAAGTCTTTCCAATACAGTAAAACCTCCTTTCTTGCAACCCTCTCTTAACGACTTCTTCCAACATACGACCGAAAAAAAATTCACCGATGCTTTGTAATATATAAACGACCTCTCTTAAATGACTCCCTCTAAAACACGACTTGCAACCTTCAAATAATTCAATTTTACGACCTAGCACCTGAAAAGTTCAGATTCCAAACCAATGTTATATTTGTACGCTTGGAGAAAACAGTTTCGTTTACGACTTTTAACAGCAGGCGATGCTCTAAAGCAGTTAGGAAGAAGTGAAGGGGAAATAACTCTGCACCGTTAATTTGTCTTTTGATATACTCCAAGGAGATGGCCAGTTATGGCCTGAGCAGGGGCCTTTCAGACCTTGCCGACAGTATGTCTGGTGTTCAAAGAGACATACTAAAAGAACATGCACGGGTGGAGGGATCATGAAAACAAACAGAAATAACAGATTTCTTTCAATAAAAAAACTATTCAATGACAGAATAAAAATAATTACAACAATATTAATGCGCTTATCTTATACATAAATAGTTATAACTCTAAGCATTCACTCAGCACTTACACACGTTTTTAAAAAAACTACCAAACCAGCATTGATTTTTATTTTGGAATTAATGAGAAACAGGAAGATAATGACTGTATTGGTTGTGAGACAATATGAGTTTATATTGGTTGTGAGACAATATGAGTTTATAATGGTTGTGAGACAATTTGAGTTTATATTGGTTGTGAGACAATATGAGTTTATATTGGTTGTGAGACAGAGTTTAGAGACAATATGAGTTTATATTGGTTGTGAGACAGAGTTTAATCTATATTTATGAATGTAAGATGGTGCCTATACTTAATGGTATGTGTATTTTTTACTTGTTTACTTAATTTTTTAACTCTCAAAAGACGGGAGATTGAAAAATCGGTCATATATGGCGGGTGAAAAAAAGGACCCCTAATATATACATAAAAATAATATTAAAAGGCGAAAATAAAGATTTACTATTTTGGAATGTTAAATTTCTATTTGGCAAGAAAGAAAAATCGTTTATTTTACTGGTTCTTGAAGAAATCTGGTAGCAACTTGTCCATTCATAAATTTTACTTTTCGCCATTTACTCATATTTCGCCACAATTCCGGTTCACTGTTACTACACTCTAAAACATTGCTATGGAATCTGATTCTGTTATAAGCTTGAAATGGACAACTATTCTTACTTAGAGGAATATTTTTGATGAAGATAGCACTTCAGATGTGTCTGATACCGATAATTGTGTAAATTATCATCATAATAATACCATCCAAGGTTTGTTTACTTTTTTCATTCATACTCAACTCACGCATACTGTGATACTTCTTAGCACTATTATTAGCCCTAACATTAGTTTTATTCAAGTTCCAGTAGTATAAAATTCTTCAATAGATTAAATTATTTATTTGTTTGAAACTAATTTGTAGTTATACAATTATTTTAATATTATTACGTTTCAGTTAGCAAAATGTAAACAATGGTTCTCAAGGCCAAGGCTATTACTATTATTACACTGTAACAATCAGCTGTGTTCCCTTTTCAATGAAAACTTGAAGTAAAAGTAATTTAGGCAGATTGTTTATTATTTTGAATTCTTTTTATTTATATTTTAATTTTTTTATTTTAGCTAAACTAATTTTTTTAAAAATATTTTGACAGCATCTATGAAGGGCAGATGTCAAACATAGTCAATACAATGGGTTATGATGACAAAAGACTGTGGGACTCTTTGCTGCATTTAGACCAGAGGTGAAAAGCACTATTGCTTCCTGATGTTATAACAAGAGAGGATATAAGGAGATTTTAAAAGCAAATTGACATTTTCAACCTCTACTTTACTACAGATTTGGTTGGTTATTAGTAAGCCTTGTGCGCAGGACAATGGACCGCAGAACTTTTGTGTTTTCAAAAATTGGTACCATTATAACAACATTGAAGGGGAGTTTTATCTACTAAGTGGATTTATTATGAATGCAGGACTTATCAAGCTCTTAATTTTACAAGAAATGTCCAGGAAATCCTTTTATGATGGACAATGAGCAAGGCGATTAGTGCTAAGGACATATTCAAGGCTATATTGAGTTTCCTAAAAGTTTCTGATACTGAAAATAAAGGAAACATGCTGTGTACAATTGGGAGACACTTCTGTATCTCAATGCAAAATACAATCAACTGTATCAGCATCAAGAAAATGTAGCAATTAATGAACAATTTAGGGAACAATTGACATATTTGATGATGAACCTGATACTGTAAAGCCCGAAATCTTTACATCGTGCGCCGCAACATGACAATACCAAAAAATGTAATTGTGGGTTACCCAAACAGGGTAAAATGGTCAGAGCATATGTCACAGGCTTTGTTTTTGATACATTTTTATGTTTTAATAAATAAAGATGTTGTTTTCAAGAATTTTTATGCATGGTCTTGGCGAAGGATTATATACTTTGATCGGTATCTCGGGGATGCATAAAAAATGTTTATTTATTAAAATGTGCCTTTTTTCTTAACTTTTCTTCTCAAATAATACTTACTAATAACCCTCTAAAGGATAATATGATGCAGTATATGTTTTCCTTTGAAAAAAAAAAATATTATGATTATTTGAAAATAATTTTGACTTTTTGAGCAATATTTCCTTGAATGATCTGTTGCCTAAAAATAGTCATAACTTTTTTATTTATGAGTCTATTCTTTTGAAATTTGAATATGTTTTATAGTATTGAACACATTCTAATAAATTATCAATTTTATTGATTTAATTGGAAACACTTTTTTTTTTCCTTCTTTGTAAAACTGTGATATTATGTTTTTGTCGACTTAAAAAAAAATTTTTTTTGCCTAAAAATAAAAAAACATCAAATTTTGCAAGGATATTTTGAACAAACACCAAGTATCAATTAAAGAGCATCCAATTACCTTTCAAATGATATATAATACTTGGAGGTAGCTACAAAATTACAGTCATGAGACACTTTGAAGAATAATATATATTCAAGGTCATTAAAAAATGGTAAAATCTACAGTCTTTTGAGAGTTAAATGTCATTTTTCGAAAATGTCCTACCCCTTTTTTAAGACCCCTCCAATTAACGCCCTCGTTTTAATGGCAATTTAAGGGTCGTAAAACTGAGGTTTTACTGTAATAAAACTTTTTATTATAGTTGTAGATTTGTTGTTGGTTTTTTTTGTTCGATTGAAGGCAACATTTTAAAAAAACCTACTTCAATAGGTCATCCTTGTCATGGTGAAGTTTTAAGTCCAGTTCTCACATCTTCATGTGAAGTTTTCAATGTCCATCTTGGTCAGCTGCATGTGAAGTTTTCAATGTCTAGTTCTGACATCTTCATGTAAATTTTTAAAGTCCAGTTTGGTCATCTCCATGGCTTTCATTAATATACATTCAACAAACCAAATTTGAGGAGACTCATCTGGAGGAATACAATTTTAAACATAATTTACACTGAAAGTTATGCACTTCTTTGTTCCCCAGTCTGTTAGAATTTAACAGAGTGCTCCTCTGGCTTTAACAAAATCAAACAATCACTCTTAATTTAAGTTAATATTGTCACTAAGGGAGTGAAGTTCTGTGGTATATGATGGCTGATTATTGCACTTAAGACATACATTTAATGTGTTTAAATTGCTCTGGTTTAAAAATTTTGTCTTAGAAAGAATATTTGCTGGATAGGTGCTAAAAATGAATAGATAAATTGTATTCAAAACACATTATTTGGATAAAGAAAAGAATCTTATCTTACCTTACTTATAATGTTGAAATGTAGCAAAAAAAGGTGCAATGGTAAAGCATCATCTGTAACTTTTATGGTCCTGAGCAGAGCTATCCAAATGGGACCCTGATGGTAAACTCCTTCACGTTGAGTGTCACTCATTGAAGAATGTGTTCTCTAATCTGTATCACAAATTAATTCTGACATTGTCATACAAACACACTCATACATTTTTACACTGGCTATCTATTTTAATACATTTGAGATTAAAACTAAATATTGTGAATTTTCATTAACTATAAAACTAAAAATTGTGAATGTTAACAAAATTGTATTATTTTTAAAATATCTACCTTATGATAATTATAGTTTATAACATCCTACAGTTGTAAATAAATTGTAAATTTAATGTAATATTTATTGGTAAGCCCTTGACCATGTGTTGTTAACCCTAAAGAGCCACAAACATGATGTTTTTATCATAGTCAGATCCCACTGTGTGGCTCATCTAGGTTTAGATGCTTTAGCCTTATAAAATCTTTGTCACGACCACACCCCCCAAAATAAAGTAACAAATTATATTATCATTTAATTCACAGCTTATATTATACTCATGCACCAGACTTGTTTCCCCAGGAACTCAAAAAATAGTACAATTCCATCTCAAAATAGTACAATATTGTCTCAGAATAGTACAATACTGAACAAATTAGTACACTTGTAGCAATAAAAGGGGCACATTCTTTAACTGAGTACACATTTTATAAATATTTAAATACCTTGTGTATTGATGACGCTTGCTGAACTTTTAAGCTGCTGGAGTTCTTTTGCACTGAAAGTTTCATCCAAGTCCAAGCAGCTTCCTGATTTTCTCTTGAGGACTAACAAGGCCTCTGTTGTTTTTGGACCATTGTTGTTCCCTGGTCTGTGCATGATTTCAGGACCATAGAGAATACTCTCTTGCACGCAGCACTGGAGTGAGGTATGGTGAGGATCCCTTTCACTACATGGGCAAGATTCTTAAGGGCTGGGTGCTTTTGGCAAATTGTTTGCCAAATCCTGTCAACTCTTACCCCATCCTCAACACAATCCTCAATGTTCCTCTGCTGATGCCTATCAAACTCTTCATAGATGGTGTCAACATCAGTCCCTCTGGGGATCAGAATGGGGAATCTGGTAAGGAAGTATTCTAGCTGGTGTTGTTTAACCTCCTTTTTGGATCAAATACAGAAGCATTCTGAAGTGCAGGATCTGATAGGGAAGTTTTTTTTAGAAGGTAGTCAAGCACCATCTCAAAATATTTTCCAACAGAAGCATAGAACTAGAACTCCACAACCCCCTTGTCTCTGGGGCTGTACTTTTCTTTGTTTTGCAGCATGGTCTTTGCCTGAGATCCAACAATCAGGTCAGCATCATCTTTCTGACTGCTTCTTAGCTTGCATTGGAACTGAAAGACAAAAAAATTATAAACTAGTACTGTAAGTATTATGATAAACCATTTAGATGATAATCTAAAACAAAAGAAATGTATTAAATTTGTCCAACTAACTACAACATAAATGCATACATTAACATAATCAATCTACACAAGCTCACCTGGTCAATACCATTAACTGCTGTTGGCAAGAGAAATCTGCTGTACAAGTCACCAATTAGGCTGCAGGGATCTCCTTCAGCATGATGATCATGGCTTCTTCTGCCTGCAGTTGGACAAGTTCCTGTAAAAATAACCATGTGTCATTAAAGTACTATTAAGTACAACAGTATGGTAAGGTAAATAATACAAAATTACTAATGTCCACAACAGACAACTTTGCACAAAATAAAATGAATTGTACAAAAATATTGCTGGTCTAATGAAATGTGAGTAAAATTATGCAGCTTCAAGACTTTTGCAATTTAAAAATTCATCTCACCTGATCATAAACTTTCAGTGTGTAAGACAAGAAATAGCAGTTAATTTGATTTGTTAGTGACCGCAAAAAGTCATAAATGGCATCAACCTGCTTCACAGAGTAAGTTGTGCAATGTCCTTCCAACACAGCAGTTGTCTGCCCATCATGTGGTTTCTTATTTGGTTTGGAATTTGTATATTTGTCTTCATAAAAAAAGTGCATAAAGTGATCCCAGTTTTCAAACAATCTTTTTAGGCATCTTGCAATACTAAGCCATATGGTGCAGACATGCTTGATACTTTTCATCTGTTCTGCACCATGCAGGACTTGCAGGTTCTTCAATTCACTATGTCTCTTCACACTTTTCTTAAAGAAGTAACAAATGTCAACCAGGACCTCCTCAACTTGGGGGAGACTGGAAGCCCCCTTTTTAGCTGCAAGATGCACCAGATGGAGGCAGCATCATGCCAGATAAATGTCTTGCTCTCCTAAAAAACTGTATGCTCCATTGTATTGGCCAGTCATCACATTGGCTTTGTCACAGCCTAATGCAATGCAGTTTACCCATGAAATGCCCTGTGAATTCAATTCATCTGGCATGATCTTAAATATATTCTGTCCTGTGGCCGAGGACGCTTTGTACACCGGCAAAGCTAGGAGAAGAGAATTTACAAGGCCACCATATCCTTCAATGGTGACCACTGGAGAGTACTGCTTTTTGTCTGAGTCTTTACTACCATCAGTAGCAATACTGAATGTCAAGCTCGGCATCCTAATGGCTAAATTCTTCATAGTCATTGAAGACATTTCTAAAATCATAGCTGTTGCTATATCTCTGCCAAATTTCATATCTGATGTGAATAAAAGAAAATAATAAAGATATTAATGAAAATATCTGGTATGACAATAAAATAATTATTCCTATGGCACAAATCATCTTTAAAGCTGCACTCAGAAATTTGCTCTTTTTTATTTTATTAAAACATATCTTCTATGCAAGCTACTTGATTTTGGAAAAGTGATTTTGAATTTAATATTTGACAAAAAGATGTCAAGGATGTACTTTTAATCAGTGCTTATTTAAATGACTTACGGGCTTTGATTTCAAAATGTTTTTTTGCAATCGTTTTGACTCTTTTGACACTCAATAACTACAGCAAGTCGTTGAGGGGATATATTGTTTAAGGGATAGAGCTGTTTAGTGGGTTCTAAAAATATATTTCAATATTTCAAATGCGACTAACTAGATATTAAAAAATATGTCCAAATCCAACTTCCCAGTGCAGACTAGTTGGATAATTTATTTTATTTTAAAAATCTTCTCTAGTTTTCTCCGTTTTCACAATTGCTGCTTTAGTGAATTATGTGCCAGCCTTCTAGCACGCCTAAATTAGGAAAAGTAAAGTACTGTAAAGAGTAAAGTAAAAGTTAAAAGTAAAGTAAAGCAACAATATAAAAACATGTGACATGTGGTAAGAATCCCTGCCTTATTTATTATTACTAGGCACTTTGATGAAAATTTCAAAACATTTTTAAAATTATAAAAATACTACAGCTGTATAGAGCCTGGAGAATAGATTACAAAAACACCAAGATCAACTTTCTAGCTCAAGTGGTTCAAAAGTTATAAATTTTTTAGTAGGGACCTCAAAACCACTTTTTTTACTATGGGGTTTTCCTCCACATTTGTGACCCTCATTTTGCCTTTTTTTAAACGCCTATAACTTTATTATAAAATGAGACAAAAATATAATATTTACAGGGTACATGGTACATAGTTAAATATGAGTACTTCTAAATAAAGCCACAAAATATAAGTTAGATTTTGTTAATATTCCGCAAAAATTAAAAAGAAAATCTTTATTATTTTCCTATTAAAAATATATAAAATATGCTGACTCGTCACTTATTTGTAATTACCGGTAATTAATTAAATATGTTAAATATTTTTTTTTTAAATTTCCCAAAACTTATAATAATAACAATATTCTTTAGATATTAATTTCAAATCTTTTGTGGAATTGTTTAACATTTATAAGTATAAACAAATAATAAAGGGATTATTTTTTTCATTTAGTTAAAATTGATGATTACAATTTTTATTTTACCATTTTCTACATATGTATATTATATATTATTCCTATATGAGTATGACAAAACAATCTGTATGTCATTTATTTTAACTTTTTCATCTTGTTTTACAAATCAACATGTATTGTTAGAATCAACTTTGACTTAGAGGTAAATAGAAAATAAAATAAGTTATAGTCATTTGTTTGAGGTAAGTACAAGCTTTTATGAATGTTCTTTAGTAATATCTAAAGTAATTCTTGGATTATTGTGCCAGAAAGTGTGTTTTTTTCTTTGGGAAACTGAGGATTATATAATAATTCTCTTGTGCAATATTGTGATTAAATATAGGATACTTCAATACCAAAGAAAAGTGAATATTTTAAAAATTTTTTACTTAGTTTATGCCTTAAGTAAGAATCACAATATTCATTAAAATTTTATTACATATCCTAAAATATCATTAAATATAATTTATTATAATAGTACAAAGTAGTTGGGTTGGGACTTGGCCTTAACCCTGATATAGTATACTTTGTAATATACTATATGTATAAATGGCCTATAGCCTATGTTCATTATATATATAAATAAATATTTATCTATAAATATATAAACTAATATAAATGATTATTATATTAGTTGTAATAAAAGCTATTTATCCCACTCCTTAAATCATTTATAATAGTATAATTACTATTATAATTCTTTTGCTAAGCCTATCTAAGTCAAAGACAAGAGCTAATCAATCCCATGTCAGTGTCACCCAGGTCCATGGGAACCAACCCAAAAATTAAAATCACTGTTATTCAATAAGCCAATAATAATTATTTATGTTATAAAACATTTTTTATTTATATAAAAATGATTTATTATTAGTTACATTTCCCATTTACACTCTGGATAGCCAACTTAATGAATTATTAATTACCCCACGGCCGCTATCGATAATTGGAAATAAGCAGACAAGCACTGTGGCCATGATGACAAATTACATAGCCTAAGCCTAAAAAAATGACATCTTGGAAATTCGTTTTTGAAGCCCACCCATGGTCTACACTCATGAATTTTGGATATGTTGTAAATTAACCTATAAATTATAAGAGCGCATTTTTACAAAAAAGTTATTATTGAGTGAAGTTAACCAATTTTTAACTTCAATTTTCAAAGCTTTAAGCTTGACCAAAAAAATGAAACGAACTCTAAATATAACGGGTAAGATGTCGGCTTTAATTAATTGGCGGTAGTAAAATTATATTATCATGCGAAAAATCGATTATAAAACGCGAAACAACGATACCCTCAGCAAATTAAAAAGTAGAGGTCGCCATTATGACAACGAAAATACGATACCCGTTTTTCGGTATTTCTGGTCGATACCGAGGTCCCTAATTATTACCCTTTTTTTATTAGCCTTATATTATCATGCCTTACTTAAGTCTTTTCATTCCTCTTATATAGAGAGCGTACAACTATATACGTTGGTTATTTTCGCTAATAAAATATTGTCTTTTTTATTTTTTAAGTGTTCTATACCTATTTTATCATACATTTGGAAGATAAATATATAAAAATAAAATATTTAAAGATTTTAAATAATAATTGATGTTTTTTAGCGAGTTCGAGGTTCACGTGACATGCCGAAGCGTTATCGCCATTTTGGGAAAATTTGGGCAAGACGCTAGTCGACTCGGCAGCCCAAAATTTTAAATAATAAATACTACAGACAAAAATATTGATCAAATTTTATCTGAAACATCTGGGCAAGATAGTTAGGAACCTGAATCTAGTGACTTTGATTCAGATTTTGATGAGAATCTGCCTTTATAGCCCATTATAGTCACTAAAACTAGAAGGTTAGTAATCGAGTGTTTCGTCATTCTATATTTTTTATAGATTTTTTACTTTTATTTTTATTTTATTGGTTTAAATTGTATTTTTAATCATAATTAAAGTATTCACTACCCATTTTAAAATGAATCCACGCAGATAAAATCATTGTATAATTTGCGAATATTTTATTACATAAATAATTTTAGAAGACGTTATGCTTAGAAACTGTTGCTAAGGAATGTAAACAATGCAGTCGCCACTAATTATTATGATATATTTTATCCTAAAGGCCATGAAATTGGACATCGATGTGTGTTATAAAAAATTAATTATCTGACACTAATTTTTTTTTGTCATAATGATTTTTAGACAGTATTTGAAGTATTAAAAACTGTAAATTTAAGTAAGTATATATTTTATGTTCATTGCATCCCTAATAGTTGCATCATATAGGTCTATAATATTAGTTCTTCTTTTACATTCTCAGGCTAGGCTTGTATGAGGTTCGATATGATGACCCACTGGTTCCCACTCTTAAGTTTCCCCCATCCAGAAAGACAGGCTGACATGTGTGGGAAGAAATGTCATCATAACATGGATACAATCTGCATCCTAAAGTCTAAGGATTTTCAATATATGTTTCACACTGAATTTGGTTGAAACATTTGTAAAATACACCTATTCAACTACCATGGGACCTTCTAAACCATCCATCAACTGTGGTTTGTTGATATCTCAACAACATATCACTTTTACACATTTCTAGGACTACTAATGTGCATGTCAACTGTACAAGTCCTCAGTGTACAAAAATACTCGTCAACCGCAACAATGTTTCACTACTACCATGAATTGTGGGCTCATGCTGTATTCCCCAAAACAGATTTATTCAAATAAGACATTCTTCAAAGTTGATAATATTGAAACAGACAATGAGGACAAACTGTGCAAAGTGAACTTGTCAGACTTTATCAGAAGTAAATAAAGATAAAAACCAAAGCAATGTGATATGATGTGATGGATAATAATTTATATTATGTTCAGTGGAGAGAAAATTAGACAAGCCTCACTTATTTCAAATAATATGACAGCAAATGGATTTTCTTTTGTGAACAAAACCAAAACTGATGGTGTCTTTCTAGGCAATTATTGGGGAGAAAAACCAAATATTGTCAAATCAGATTTTGAAATCATACAATTCATTCCTGTGACCTGTGTGGTGTTGACCAGTTGATAAATGAATATATCATTCTAAGTAAAGAGAACAGCACTGGACTAATCCCCTTTTCCATTTTGTTGATAATGCCAGCTATAATCTCTTCAGGATTGTTCAAAAGAAAACTATTATATAGATGAACTGAAGCTACCTGACATTTTATTCTCAACTGACTTCAACGAGGAAATTATTTTAGCATTTGATGATTTACTGAAAGTGATGCAGTTCCAAGTGCTGCAAATGTAAATAACACCAAATACAATCTAAATGCAATAATTCCTGATTGCATAGATTTTAAAAGCAATTGTCAGTGTGCTAGTGCTATAAATTAGGAATGCTAAGAAAATAAAATTATAAATCAAATATAGTGCATGGTAAATTTATCTTTGTTAAAAAAAACCGAAACTTTCTGACTAACAGTACCATGACGTTTAAAATCTCCATTATTTTTTTAAAATCTTGAAGTAATTTTTAAAAGGTAAAATAATAATATCCTGTAATTTTTGTGAATACTTTGTGGGGGGCGGTGATTTTTATTTTTTTAAAATTATTTCCCATTTTTGACACATTTTATAAAATAATATATATTTTGGTCAAATTCTCATGAAATGTTCTAAATCATGCATATGATATAGGAAAATGAATTTGCTTTCTAAATAAACAGGTTTTATTAAATAATGTTATGCGGTTTTTTTTTTCCTTCTTTGCATGTGATCACCAATTTTTTTTGTACACATTTATTTTCATTAAAAAAAATTGCATTATTTTTTTCACAACTTCTAAGTATTGACACTATGTGTTTGAAAACAAATATTTTTTTAGAAACCTCATGCATTTCCCCACAATAATATATATAACATCATGGATTTTAGACAAGGATTCTAAAAGTTATTGACTCTTTTTTAAGGTCACTAGAAATCTCATGAAAAACTTGCAAAATTCAAGGAATGTAAAGAGTAAAAGAGTTAAATTAAGGCAATGAAATTTAAGCGCGAATAATTATTTCTAGTGATATAAAATTAAAACTTCCTCTTTACCTGATGGAACTAAAGGCTTAAAATTGCGTCTTTTTGTTCAAATACAATAACCATTTAACAAAATAGTACAAGATTTTTTTTTTTAAATGTACATTTCATGATTCTTTTGTCATTTACGACGCCATTGTGGAAAAACAAGGAGAACTCTTCTGTCTTCAAAGATACGTTATAAAAGTTGCCCAATAGGATATATTTAGATTTAAATATTATTTTTTTTTTATTATATAAATCTACTTTGTCTGCTATTTCTTTCTAGCCCCCTGGATCCATGCACAGCCATGTAAAGGTGGTACTCGCAAAGGACCTCAATAGCAGGGGGTGCATTCGCCCAGGGCACTTTAAAAAAAAAAATTATAATGAGGGGTGGCATTTTCGGCGAGCTCAAGAGGTTTTTTTGTTGTTTTTTTTTAAACTTAGTGGTAGTGGGTGGCACAACTCTCTAGTTAACATATCGCAAAATAATCCCTGGTCCGCTCGTAACGTTTCCCAGATCTGCTCATTATGAGGACACGTAACACATCAACCAACGCTTGGACATTGGTCGCTCTCAGTTGTTGGTGGAATTCTATAACGTGGTCCATTAATAATTAAATTAATATTATTACTTTTCTAAAATTCAAATGAAAACAATAAATGTATCTAAATCATCTTGATTACTATATTTAAAAAAAAAAAAAATTGATCTACGAAAATGGCTTTAAAAAAAAATAAAATTAGAAAGAAAAAACAACTACCTGCAATAAGAGAAAAAAAACACAACTAAAAAGAATAAACTATGAATCTATGAAAAAACACTTTTTTTAAAAAATTCTCAAACTATTATTGTTATCACACCCGGCTCCGAAAAACGAAAAATAATTTAAAGTTATTAATTAAGTCATACCTGTTTATAAGACTGAAAATTTGAAGGGAAAATCAGATTTACAAACAAAACAAAACAAAAGAAATGAAACAAGTTTAATGAAATGGTCTCAGTGAATATAATCCAAATTCATGCAGGCCTACTCATTGCTATAGTAATTTGAAGGGGGAAAAGTGGGGTGGGGGGGGGGGGAGGAAATAGACATGGAAAGTATTTTACTGTAGTTAGACCGATATCGTGATGGTCATTTTTAACTCACTCCCACAAGGCTTGCGCGTGGGATGTCTTTAATTCATTGCTATAGTAATTTGAAGGGGGAAAAGTGGGGTGGGGGGGGGGGGAGGAAATAGACATGGAAAGTATTTTACTGTAGTTAGACCGATATCGTGATGGTCATTCTTAACTCACTCCCACAAGGCTTGCGCGTGGGATGTCTTTAATTTTACTTCTGAAATCTCGTCAAATTTTGTCTTCCTTCATATACTGTTTGTCCAGGGCCTTGCTGTGTTGCTGTGAGATCCATTTGCAGTCTTCACCAGCTCCAATGATCCAAACACGAGCACCGATGCTGCCCATGCAAGTGGCCGCAGTATAGGTGAATCAAGTACCCTTGTCTGTCACCTCTTTTTCAAGCCACTCTCCAACACTGATGAGCTTGCAGCATCCATGGGGGTGTGACGCAATCGCAACTAGTTTGTGGTCTCCATTTCTATATTTAGGGTAGACTTCAGAGCGCAAGGTTTCATATGTGTGCAAACTCTCCAACAACCTTTCCACCAAATCCATATCATGTGTATAGCAGTGGATCAGTATCCAATCCTTATTTAAATCACTGTCTTTGACCTCGCCGTATAAATAGCGATGGGTCTCCTTCTGTTCACAATCGTAAAACACTTTTATAGTCGTGTGTTTCGCCTCTTGGTTATCAAACACGACATGTTTTGCCGTCTGGACAACAACTTTTGTCCATTTTCTGTGCGCCGTTTTGCGGGGTGCAGGTTTGCCGCACTCCTGGCACTTACAAAGAACATTGATGTTGTGTTCGCCGTAATCGTGGATGATTTCAATCCAGCCCATCCCGTGGCGTTTCGAGCTGCGTCCTCTCTGCGTGTGGCCCACGTACGTCTGAGTGCTGTTGGGCAATGTGTTCGGTCTGTCAGTGCTCATTAGCCAACGTCGATGCACACGGTGAGATCGGCGTTACATTTCACCAGGCTTAAGATGTTCTCGTCGCGGTACGCCTCGCGAAGATGCGCCAGCCGTAGCTGGTCGGCTGAGATGTAGCTGTCGTGGCCAGGGTACTTCGAGCACTTTTTTTAAGATATGGAAGACAGCATTCCCAATCATTATCATTGCTCTCTTCAATTTCGTAGGCACCTATTATTGAAAGAGATGAAATGATTGATTTCATTAGAGAGTTTGTTTGAGGTTAAGGAAATAACGTTTTAATATGGTTTTTTTTGGGGGGGCCCCCCCCCCCCCCCCCCGAATTGACTTCCCGCCGCGCCATGCAAACTAACGAACCGACCCGACAAGAATCTTTGAGCTTGTCACCCCTCCCTGCCCGCTAAACTTAAGGATGACATATTTATTATTCCTCAGACGAAGCTGGTGAGACTTGAACAAAGAAACAACTAAACAATTTTACTGTGAATAAAACCTGACAACAAGCATGATTCACCATGACTAGGTCGCTATGACCAGGTCACTATGACGAGGTCCCAGCAATCTTTTAAGAAGAACCTGGAAGAAGAAACTTAGCAGATCTTCGAAAAATCAAAGCGACACTGCCGTAACAAGAGATTAGTCCTTTGTCTTACAGCCTATAATTGGGGCATTTTTGCTTGCAATGTGGGCTTTAAAAGTCATAATAAGTACAGGGACATCAGATATTTATTATAATTTATTTATGCAGCGAAGCTCCACTTTATTTTATAGACCGCCATTTCGGTGTCAATATCACATACACAGTGGAATCACTGGAATGATAAAATGCTGGGGAACTTTGACCACGATATGAACCTCTCAGTTTTTTTGTTTTTTGTTTTCTTTATTTTTTAAATAATAAGCCAGCAATACAGACAGGATACAGACAGTACACCGATAGCATACAGACAGCATAAAGTTCACACAGTTAGCATACATACAACATAAAGACAGCGTACAGAAATCATACAGACGGCACATATTTCACACAGTCAGCATACACAGCATACAGACAGTATACAGAAATCATACAGACGTACAAGTTTCACACAGTCAGCATACACACAGCATACAGACAGTATACAGACAACATACAGACATTATACAGACAGCATAGATTTTTATTTTTTAAAAAACAGTCGGTAGATATTCAGAAACTTTCCACAACACAGCTTTGTACCACTACTGAGTTCAACACTTGCTCTGGGGATCTCTACTAGAGCCCTATCTAGTGAGAGAAGGCCTACTAACAGAACCCTATCTAGTGAGAGAAGGCCTACGAACAGAGCCATTTCTAGTGAGAGAAGGCCTACTAACAGAACCCTATCTAGTGAGAGAAGGCCTACTAACAGAACCCTATCTAGTGAGAGAAGGCCTACGAACAGAGCCATTTCTAGTGAGAGAAGGCCTACTACTAGAGCCATATCTAGTGAGAGAAGGCCTTCTACTAGAGCCATTTCTAGTGAGAGAAAGCCTTCTACTAGAGCCCTATCTAGTGAGAGAAGGCCTACTACTAGAGTCATAACTAGTGAGAGTAAGCCTTCTACTAGAGCCATATCTAGTGAGAGTAAGCCTTCTACTAGAGCCGTATCTAGTGAGAGAAGGCCTACTAACAGAGCCCTATCTAGTGAGAGAAGGCCTACTACTAGAGCCCTATCTAGTGAGAGAAGGCCAACTAACAGAGCCATATCTAGTGAGAGAAAGATTACTACTAGAGCCCTATCTAGTGAGAGAAGGCCTACTACTAGTCATATCACGTGAGAGAAGGCCTTTTACTAGAGCTTTATCCAGTGACAGAAGGCCTTCTACTAGAGCCCTATCTAGTGAGAGAAGGCCTACTACTAGAGCCATATCTAGTGAGAGAAGACTTCTATTAGAGCCCTATGTAGAGAGAGAAGCCTACTACCAGAGCCATATCTAGTGAGAGAAGGCCTTCTACTAGAGCCATATCTAGTAAGAGAAGGCCTTCTACTAGAGCCATATCTAATAAGAGAAGGCCCTCTACTAAAGCCCTATCTAGTGAGAGAAGGCCTTCTACTAGAGCCCTATCTAGTGAGAGAAGGCCTACTAACAGAGCCCTGTCTATTGAGAGAAGGCCTACTACTAGAGCCCTATCTAGTGAGAGAAGGCCAACTAACAGAGCCATATCTAGTGAGAGAAAGATTACTACTAGAGCCCTATCTAGTGAGAGAAGGCCTACTACTAGTCATATCACGTGAGAGAAGGCCTTTTACTAGAGCTGTATCCAGTGACAGAAGGCCTTCTACTAGAGCCATATCTAGTGAGAGAAGACTTCTATTAGAGCCCTATGTAGAGAGAGAAGGCCTTCTACCAGAGCCATTTCTAGTGAAAGAAGGCCTACTACTAGAGTCATATCTTGTGAGAGAAGGCCTGCTACTAGAGCCATGTCTAGTGAGAGAAAGCCTTCTACTAGAGCCCTATCTAGTGAGAGAAGGCCTTCTACCAGAGCCATATCTAGGAAGAGAAGGCCTTCTACAAGAGCCATGCCTTGTGAAAGAAGGCTTGATACTAGGGCGATATCTTGTGGGATGAGGCCAGTATGCTACTAGCGCCATATCTAGTGAGAGAAGTCTTTTTTTACTAGAGTCATATTTAGCGAGTGCTCTTTTGAAAGCACAAGGCACATCTTAGGATATTAATTCCTACAAAACATTGCCTAATACATGTAAATCCTTATATATTTATAAATGGACTGTCAAAAGTCACTATGCTCACTATACTTACTTACTTAGGACGAAATCCACATAGCCTGGGATTATTATACTTGAAGGATTATAAGCTGGTTCCCAACGCCGCTGGGTAGGGAACATCATTGGATGATACAGCTTGGCACCAGTGACGTCGCAGGAGTTGTCGGAATGTTTCATTGTATCAATGTTATCCGCCTTTCGGGTTTGATTTCAGAGTTTCCTTCTCTTAGATGAGTTGCCTTCCAAGGTTAACGAGTCCCATCTACCCGGGGTGCTGGTGGTGTTTTTGCTCTAGATGGAATTGAACTCCAGACCACCAACTTGAGATTTGCTCAGTTTAGACCACCCATACTATACTTACTTATATTATGGATTACCCATGGTGTTCCCAAGCGGTCACCCATCTAAGTACTAACCAAGCCCGACGTTGCTTGACATCGGTGATGGGACGAGAACC
This sequence comes from Lymnaea stagnalis, assembly GCA_964033795.1. Classification (NCBI taxonomy): domain Eukaryota; kingdom Metazoa; phylum Mollusca; class Gastropoda; family Lymnaeidae; genus Lymnaea; species Lymnaea stagnalis. The sequence continues at coordinate 349,223 of CAXITT010000705.1, read as the reverse complement.
AGTATTTTCAACGTGGTATGGCCGTAGACATTAATAGTTAATTTATTTGGAATTTATAGGTTATCGTGCGGACACGTGATATTTGAGAGAATATTTAAAATTATACAAGTAAAGATTGAAACGAGGTTTAATAGATAAATAAATTCATTGAACAATTAAAACAAAAAAATCATGTCAAATTGCTTTGAATATTATTTATTCGAAAATTGGCGGCAAGGCCTGGTTCTTCTGATGACTCATTTTTTCAAAAAAAAATAAAAAAATTACAAAAAAGATATCTACAACACGTGGTGTTACCAAGCGGTCACCCATCTAAGTACTAACCAAGCCCGACGTTGCTTGTTTTCGGTGATCGGACGAGAACCGGTATTTTCGACGTGGTATGGCCGTAGATATTAATAGTTAATTTATTTGGAATTTATAGGTTATCGTGCGGACCCGTGATATTTGAGAGAATATTTAAAATTATACA
>CAXITT010000705.1:317664-330005 GCA_964033795.1 Lymnaea stagnalis | reverse complement strand
GGGGGGGGGGGGGGGAGAATGTATTGGTAGGTTTAGAAGAAGAAATCACGAGGGTGAAAAAGGGGCGGTGTTTGAAGTAAAGGCGTAGTGTGGCCATTTCAGCAGGGGCAGATGATTTATTCTCTTGTTAGGTCAAGCCTAAACTCTGATGACCTTAGCTAATGTATAGCACAGGTCAGTCTCATCAAGCTGTCTAAACTCCTATGTCCTAGGCTAGTGTAACACAGGCGAGCCTCATCAAGAGGACATTGTCATAAATTAGAATATTAACACAGGTCTCCGGAGGTAACCTCTGACTCCGCTCCTCCCCCCCCCCCTCGCGGACATCGGAGCAGACCATTTCAGTGGCCAGGTGACAGGATCGGCATTGAGGTTTTACTAAGTGAGTCGATTTAAGTAACTATTAGTTGGACAGTGTTTCGTTGACATCTGTGTGATTAGAATTTGTGATGGTTTCCTCCTGGGGTCTTTCTTACACGATCGCAGCATGCTTCGCTAGAGATTTCATGCCGTGTTATGGAACGCCCAGCCGTTGAGACGCACTTCACGAAAGTGGTGTCTGCGCCAGGCTTTGACTCCCAGTTGAGTCACAGGCCAGTCTGGTTGTGGCTGGGCTGCATCTTCTCGCGTGGGTATCCACCGCCTCGTTCTGAGTCACCTCAACTTGTACCGGTCCTCATGGTCTGCATAACCTAAACGGGACAAGGGTTCCACTGTAGGATTACCGCACCGCCTCGTGCATGGATGTCCTCTACTTTCTCCAGAATGACACTGGCCATAGTGGACTTCATCAAGCTCCTTCCCTCAGCTTCAAGATCAAACTGTGTGTCGTTAAAGACTACAATGGTCGGGAAGATTTTCATTGTCGTAAGGCGTCGGAGCACTTGTTTGGGTGCAATCTTGGTTGTCCTGGAACAAACGCTGGACTAAATAAATAGATTTAGTTTTGGAAGACATGTCTTCAGACTATAATGTCGTTCAAACTGGCTATGGGACGGTTTATATCCGTAAGCATTAGTTTGGGAAAACTGGGAGGAAGAAGGAGAAGAGGGGAAAAAAACTGTTTTGTGTGTAACAGTATGTGACGGTTGGGGGCTAGAGAAGTTGTTTGTGTGGAGAGGGTTGGGCTGTGACAGCGACAGTTGGTTAGGGCAGAAAGAGTTGTTTAGGGCATGGTAAGAGTTGTTTAGGTCATGGTAAGAGTTGTTTAGGGCATGGTAAGAGTTGTTTCGGGCATGGTAAGAGTTGTTTCGGGCATGGTAAGAGTTGTTTCGGGCATGGTAAGAGTTGTTTAGGTCATGTTTTTTTTGCTGGCATCCGTCCGTCACAATGTGACGATGGAGTGGGCTTCGTAGGACGAAATCCACATAGCCTGGGATTATTATACTTGAAGGATTATAAGCTGGTTCCCACGCCGCTGGGTAACCCAAGGGAACATCATTGGATGATACAGCTTGGCACCAGTGGCACGGAATGTTTCATTGTATCAATGTTATCCGCCTTTCGGGACTCCATCTCCGGGTTTGATTTCAGAGTTGCCTTCTCTTAGATGGGTTGCCGTCCAAGGTTAACGAGTCCCATCTACCCGGGGTGCTGGTGGTTTTTTGCTCTAGCTGGCTGGAATTGATCTCCAGACCACCAACTTGAGATTTGCTCAGTTTAGACCACTCGGCCACCCAGCACCCCAGCACATTAGGTCATGTTAAGAGTTGTTTAGGTCATGTTGAGAGTTGTTTAGGTCATGTTGAGAGTTGTTTAGGTCATGGCAAGAACATGACGAGTTCTTTGAAGACCCCCTTGTTTCCGATTGGTTATTTTAAGCAGAAAAATTGTTCGCCATTTCTTATCGGTATGAAACTTTGACCACTGAGATGTGTGCGCACTGATACTACTAGGCGTGTAGCCTTGTGACACGTCGTGTATCCTTGTGACACGTCGTGTAGCCTTGTGACACGTCGTGTGTGTTGAACGTGTATACGTGTTTTCATCAGGGAATTGTTCCATAGGAAGAAAAATATGCCACCAGGGGCATATCGCCCTCCTACGCGACCCCCCCCCCTTCCCCTGACCAGTGGCAACTTTGTATATACGAAATAACATGGTCATCTATAACACGCGCTAAGATAGTTGATTTAGTTGTCTTAATTTGTGATCTATTGTTAACGCGTCAGTTCACACGATCAAATTTCTTTTGAAATTTGGCGGCAAATTTTTGTATGAACCCACTATTTTGTGCGTGGTTTTTTTTTTTTTTTGTTTTTTGTTTTTTTTTTGGACAAAAATGGGAATTTGATAAGACATGAATTTGCAATTTGTGACAAGGCTTCATACAAAAATTGCATCAAATGCATGATCGAAAATTTGATCGTGTGAACTGACGCTAAATATATATTTTTGAAGTTATGTACAGCTTTTCTTTACATCGCACGATGAAGTAGCCCCATTGAAGACTTTTCGGTTAGCCCCCCCTCCCCCACCCCTTTACCGATTTAAAATATCCGACGCGTAAATTGTGTAATTTATGTTTGTCTGAATGCCAAATGCTACAGATTTCAGGGTATTGTCCCTTGTGTCGTCGTGCTCGCTCTCTGATACCCCGACCCAGTTAATTATTGTATTTATTGATGAATGATGAGCGTGTTATTTGGAAAAAAAAAAAAAAAAGCTAACAGTGATAAGTAAGATGTTTAAAGCAACCACACATTAAAAAAGAAAAAAAAAATGGTTAAAAAAATAATAAATTCAAGTTATCATTACATGTACGAGATCTTTATTGACAAAGTGACGTCATATCCGAAATATGTCGTAGTCGTCTGCTAAGAGAGCTTCATATTTAATTCCGCATACCCTGGACAGGAAGCAAACGTTATCAAGCTGTCGAATACGTCACAGTGTCATCCGATGAGAGAACGGGCTACGTGGGGAATGGCCAAGCCGCAAAGCTGAAAATACCAAGAAATCACCGCACAAAAAACTATTACTAAGAGATCTCTCTTTTCCATATCCAATTAGGGAAGACATTTTATGAAAAATTTACAATTTTATTCAAATTTTAAAAAAAAATATATTGAGGCTTGAATAAGCGTGTAGAATGTTACCAAAATTATTTTTCCAGACTGCGCTCGGAAAAACCATGGCATACTCAATGAGATCTAGTTAGGAATAACAGCAGAATAGAAACGGCTAAAATGTATTCCTGGCCCATTAAATCAAAAGCGTTTTTCAATATTAAGCATTTCATTTCAAATAGACCCATGGCTTCACTTTTTAAAAATCCCGTGCGTACATGGCTTTTAATTTTAAGCGTTTAGTCTTTAGACCAGTGGTTCGCAAACTTTTTCCCTGACTTTGCTCCCTTTGGGTCCATAAACTCGCAGTGATCGCCCCCTCTCGAGCCCAATTAAAAGCATTCTCAGACTAAATTATTTGTGACTCTCTATTGAAGATAGAGGATAGAGATAAAGGCAATAGGATATTGTGACATATATTTGAAAAATTAATCAAAATTCAAATGTTGTATCCTTATTTATGATCATTGATTTTTAGATTTCTAACGTCTTCACTGTTCAATATTTTTAATGTGATGGAAGCATGGAGTTAGTAACTGTAGCGTTTGATTATATTTCAATGCTTGGTTTGAGGTCTCTCAGCAGAAACTTCATTTACATGATAGAGTCGTCGTGAACAAAGCAGGGCAACCCCACGTTAACAGCCTGACACTAGGCTGACACATAAACCAAATACAGTGATTTGAATGGAACACAGACCGTCAACGTCTCTTTGTTACTGACAATGAATACCAAACTTAGGTTCTAATCCACCTTTTGAATTATAATGCTAATATATGTCAAACATAATAATTTCCAATATAATCCGCCAACGCCCCCCATTAGAGCCCCAGTGCCCCCTAAAATCTACCAAGACTTGGCCCCTCCCTCTTATAAACCGTCTCCATTGAGAACAATCGGTTTAGACGAAATCTCACCCAAACTGTTTCATTTTAAATAGTTAATGTTAAACTAGAGGGTTGCACATTTTATTTAAAGTAGCGAACACTTAGATCACTTGCCTCTTTTCTGCATGTGCTGGCTTCACGATCTCTTCCTCATTGGCTTCTGTCAGGCCTTCCGAAACAGCTGAAATCATTGTACACACTTATTTAAACGGAGAGTCAAATATATCGGTAAACGTTTAAAAAAATATTAAATATACACACAAAAACACACCCCAACGACACACCCCAACAACACACCAACAGCAACCCTACAACACACCAACCAAAACCCAACAATACACCAACAACACACCGACAACACACCAACAACACACCAACCACACACCAACCACACACCAACCACACAACAACCTAACACCAACAAAACACACCAACAACACACCCCAACCACACACCAACCACACACCAACAACACACCAACAACACACCAACAACACACCAACAACACACCAACCACACACAAACAACACACCAACAACACACCCGAATAACACACCAACCACACACCCACAACACACCAACTACACACCAACCACACACCAACCACACACCAACAACACACCAACAACACACCAACAACACACCCAAAGAACACACCCGAACAACACAACCCAACAACACACCCCAACAACACACCCCAACAACACACCAACAACACACCAACAACACACCAACAACACAACAACCAAAACCCAACAACACACCAACAACACACCGACAACACACCAACAACACATCCCAACAACACACCGACCACACACCAGCCACACAACAAACTAACACCAACCACACACCAACAAAACACACCAACAACACAGCCCAGCCACACACCAACCACACACCAACAACACACCAACCACACACCAACCACACACCCACAACACACCAACACCACCCTCGAACAACACACCCGAACAACACACCAACAACACACCCGAACAAAACACCCGAACAACACACCCGAACAACACACCAACCACACACCAACAACACACCAACAACACCCCAACAACACATCCCAACAACACACCCCAACAACACACCCCAACAACACATCAACCACACACACCACATTAGCCACACCCCAACTGTACTAGTCGGGTCAACCTGTCTTAGCTTTGGGGCCTTTATATCAACATGTGATGACGTCTGTGAAGAGCATTTTTATTGACACATTCGAAATGTAACATTTTTCAGAAATTGCCGTTTATCGAGGCCGATAATCGTGTCACCCGACTCTGTGTAGTCTGGACGTGGACGTAAGATTATCAAATTTAAAAAAAAAATTATATTCAATCCTCTCAGTGTATAAATTGTGTCAGCTCTTAACTTTCTGGGTGTCCGTGCTTACCTTCTTTATCCTCAATGACATTGGTAACATCTCCGTAGCCATTAGAACGCACTGCTTACCTTCTTTATCCTCAATGACATTGGTAATATTTCCGTAGCCATTAGAACGCACTGCTTATCTTCTTTATCCTCAATGACATTGGTAACATCTCCGTAGCCATTAGAACGCACTGCTTACCTTCTTTATCCTCAATGACATTGGTAATATCTCCGTAGCCATTAGAACGCACTGCTTACCTTCTTTATCCTCAATGACATTGGTAACATCTAAGTAGCCATTAGAACGCACTGCTTACCTTCTTTATCCTCAATGACATTGGTAACATCTCCGTAGCCATTAGAACGCACTGCTTACCTTCTTTATCCTCAATGACATTGGTAACATCTCCGTAGCCATTAGAACGCACTGCTTACCTTCTTTATCCTCAATGACATTGGTAACATCTCCGTAGCCATTAGAACGCACTGCTTACCTTCTTTATCCTCAATGACATTGGTAACATCTCCGTAGCCATTAGAACGCACTGCTTACCTTCTTTATCCTCAATGACATTGGTAACATCTCCGTAGCCATTAGAACGCACTGCTTACCTTCTTTATCCTCAATGACATTGGTAACATCTCCGTAGCCATTAGAACGCACTGCTTACCTTCTTTATCCCCAATGACATTGGTAACATCTCCGTAGCCATTAGAACGCACTGCTTACCTTCTTTATCCTCAATGACATTGGTAACATCTCCGTAGCCATTAGAACGCACTGCTTACCTTCTTTATCCTCAATGACATTGGTAACATCTCCGTAGCCATTAGAACGCTCTGCTTACCTTCTTTATCCTCAATGACATTGGTAATATCTCCGTAGCCATTAGAACGCTCTGCTTACCTTCTTTATCCTCAATGACATTGGTAACATCTCCGTAGCCATTAGAACGCTCTGCTTACCTTCTTTATCCTCAATGACATTGGTAATATCTCCGTAGCCATTAGAACGCTCTGCTTACCTTCTTTATCCTCAATGACATTGGTAACATCTCCGTAGCCATTAGAACGCTCTGCTTACCTTCTTTATCCTCAATGACATTGGTAATATCTCCGTAGCCATTAGAACGCTCTGCTTACCTTCTTTATCCTCAATGACACTGGTAACATCTCCGTAGCCATTAGAACGCAAAGCTCGCAAAAATCCTTGGTAAGCCCTCGGACCGCGCTTTCCTAAGATATTGAGCAAGGTCCTGGAGCGCTGTAGACCTGTCTTTCCAGCAGACACCAAGTCCACATCAGCCTGGTCGATAATCTGGTTAGGTGTGAGGTACATTAGTTCACTGTGATTAGATGATATGCTTACAAGTGGGGGTCACACATGTGTTAAACAAGCTTAGATAATCTAGGTTCGAGTGAGGTACAACATTAGTTCACTAGAATTAGATAATCTATGTACAATTAAGGTGACCCATTATTTTACAATGATTTGATAATCTGTTTATAATTTAGGTGCCCCATTACTTTACAATGATTAGATCATCTGTGTATATTTTAGATGCCAAATTACTTTACAATGTTTAGATAATATGATTATAATTGCGATGCCCCATTACGTTCAATTGATTAGATAATATGTGTACAGTTGAGATGACTAATTACTTTACAATGATTAGATAATATGTTTATAACTGATGTGCCCCATAACTTTACCATGACTGAGATGATTTCAGCTTGAGTTGGGCGTAAAAGTCATATTTTAAATATTAGTTGTACACGTTATGGGAATAGACGAGATTGAAATATAAAACTGCAATTTGGAGTAAACTGATTAATCGCTCTGTTATGTGTATTGAGATTTTGTCATATGTCTGGTGATTCTGTCATATGTATAGTGATTATGTCAATTGTGTAGTGATTTTTCGTATGTATAGCGATTCTGACATGTATAGCGACTCAGTCATGGGTAGCTAAATTGCCGCATGTGCTGTCAATGTGTTAAGTATGTTGTTACTCTGGTATGTGTATCAGGCTTTAAACACAATACAAGTGCGTTTATGATAACGAACACATCTCAGAAACATGAGGAAACTAAGTTGTTAATTGCTTATAACGCTAAGGTTAACTTGCCTGACAACAAACGTACTCACCGAGTCGTTAAGGAGAGACGACGTGAGGTTCTTGCCGTCGACGTGGCTTTCAATAAATGCTGCATTTTTCTGTAGACGTATCGCATCTTCGGGATTCAAGGCTCCCTTGCCAGGACCAAGTTGTCTCTTCGCCATTTCTTGTTGGTGTTTGGTGGCTTAAGACACTTGATCGAATGTGATTGGGGATTAAAAAAACTATAGGAAATTAATTTAAGACAGCAATGGGAACAGAGAAAACTGATTTCTAGGAACGATTATTTTCTAAATGTTTTAATATAAATATTAACTAATTATGAGAGGGGCGGACCGCGATAAAGATTTTAAGTAAATTAATGAGACACCGTGTATCTCATTAAGGTCTCATAATAATAATAATAATAATTCACGGTGTCTCATTAATATAAATAAAGATGTTAATCTGAAGCTCACCTTCCTTCAACCCCAGTGAGTTCCAACCTGTTTCTTCTTACCCAAAGATTGACATATAGAGTATATTCTTTCTTGAAAATGTCTTAATGAATGAAAATGAATGTAGCTATCCCATACTGTGCACCTGGGTCAGACTAACACGTATGACAATCTTAAATCTAGGTCACCCTCTTAGAGTCAACGATGTTCCAGATCACTGATTTAGGTCGTCCGGTAACTTTTAGCCAATCAAGCGACTGGCCTAGATGCATTTGAAGATAGCTGTTTTTATTAGCGGCGAGTCTAAACGACTTTCACGACTTCCTTTAAATACTCTAGTAAGAAAAGCTGATGTTCAACAAAGAAGAATGGATGTCTAAAGACGAGCCCCAATCATTCATGAGATGTAGTTAGACAAGATCTGTTTGAATGATGACGCCTGTTGAAAACGTGATATTAATGAAACCCTGTTTTACAACAAAAATAAAAACATTACATTGTTTCATAAAATATTTTGTTGACAATGCCTATGATCAATGTATCAATATATGTTAGCTTACCCTGGTACAGCACGCCCTATTCCATCACAAGTTATGTGACATATTGAATGAATTCAACCTTTTTTTTTTTTGCTTCCCTAAAGCTACGACTCGTGAAATATACATGCATGTATGCACAGGAGACAATGAAAAAAACATGCAAAAAAAGGAACATATCCTAAACATATCCTAAACATATCCTAAACATATTCTTAACATATTCTAAACATATCCTAAACATATCCTAAACATATCTTAAACATATCCTAAACATATCATGTTGTGTCGGACGGAATAACATAAGGAGTTTAGGCCTAATATAAAAAATGAAAAAAAATTAAATAATACGCTAATAACGCACTGATTAGAAATATTATGTTAATATGGATAATATCATAGTACAGTTAATAATCAGCTCTCCCGTGACCCCATCGGTTGGGTGTTCACGTCCCTCTACGTTCTGTCCCGGGTGGTCCTCTTGTGGTTTCATCTGAACTGACACCAAGCACGGAGTAGGCTGAATACACATCAATCACAGAGTGGGCTGTTTCCATCTGAATACACATCAAACACAGAGTAGGCTGTTTCCATCTGAATACGCATCAAACACAGAGTGGGCTGTTTCCATCTGAAGACACATTAAACACAGAGTAGGCTGTTTCCATCTGAACATACACCAAAAACGGAGTAGGCTGCTTCCATTTCTTATAATATGACAATTACATAACAAAAACACATCGAACAAATCTATGCATTTCGTCGATAACAACGCCAAATTCCAAGAAATGTAATTAGCAACGACCGTATCCCCACCAAGACGCCCCATGGGGAAGCTCGTCCCCCACCAAGACGCCCACATGGGGAAGCTCAACGGTCTTACAACCGTAATTTGATGTAGGATCGTGTTCTAAATTATTCTCAGGTAGATAAAAGACGACAGGATTTCGGGAAACCATGTGGTCCCCCCCCCCTTCTCCCCAGATAGGGTCTTGGCATGAAAGGGTATGTGTTATCTAAATGAGCGGTTCCCACTCAAACGGTGTGGAAGGGGTCCATAGTGTTTCTAAACTCAGATTTTTGTCAAGTTTTCAGACAACAGGGGTATCATCTTGCCTCGGCGCTTATCCCCACTGAGTTGACGGACAACTTTGTAGCAAACAACGTGGGTCTTTACCTGGTCAATCACACTACCTATAAGTGTAAATACTGTCTTCTAGTCAATATCAATTATCTATACATGTGTTTAAGTAGACTTAAGTAGGTTTAACGTTGACCAAATGTAGGAAAGATAAGCCTTATTGCCCGGGTAGAAATGACGTAAGATCGCATGCCTAATGCACTGATCATTTCAAGAAACAGGCTCAAGTCTGCCCAGATGTCTGTCAAGAAACAGGCTCAATTCTGCCCAGATTTCTGTTGTGAAACTTCCATGGTAGCGCACACTTTGAACATGTAATATCCTAATCTGGATTTCAAGCCCTGTGTATAAGGTAAAATAATTGTCATCTTCAAATTATCAAAATACAGTTCACCTCGTTATCATACAGCTTTCTTTTAACATGGTCAGCTGTTCATTGTTGATATAGATCATTTTATTCAGACGTTGAATTCAACTCCATACATGACACAAAGGGCTAGATCAATGTATATTAGGGTGACCAAACGTCCCGTAAAAACGGGATTGCACCGTTTTTTAGCGATCATACCCGGTGTACGGAAAAAGTCTCCCGGGACGCCTCAATGTCCAATTCCCAAACACATTTTTGTTCTAGTTTTTACAACTTTATTGTATATTAGATAAGAAGGAGGTTTTAACAATGGCTGGGACAACAGCCAAATATTCTCAATTTAAATCCTAGACTAGAGAATTTTAATTTGTTATGTTGTAAAATATGCATAAATAAATAAGTATTCACTGCAAAATTATTGTTTTCGTTTATGCTATGCCTCAGAGTTTAAATTAAATTGCGAAAGAGAAGGTAAATTTTAAAAGATTTCTAGTTCTCAAACTAGTTAAAATGAACATATTTCAATAAACAGTTTCCGGCGGAGGCCCCGGGACCCCTCTTTAGCTGGAGGGTATCCCCAACCCTCCTTGGATGTGTCACGTTTTTGTTTCAGTTCATGATTTGGTCACCCTAATGTATATGGGAGATTTTGTCTCAACCAGATATGGGGCCATGGCTAATGATGCCAGATTAGGGGCACTGACTAAGGATGCCAGGTAAGATACCTTGCTAATAATGGCAGATGAGATACATGGCTAATGATGCCACATGAGATCCAATGGCTAATGATGCCAGATTAGGGGCCCTGACTAAGGATGCCAGGTAAGATACCTTGCTAACAATGGCAGATGAGATACATGGCTAATGATGCCACATGAGATCCATGGCTAATGATGCCAGATTAGGAGCCCTGACTAAGGATGCCAGGTAAGATACCTTGCTAATAATGGCAGATGAGATACATGGCTAATGATGCCACATGAGATCCATGGCTAATGATGCCAGATTAGGAGCCCTGACTAAGGATACCAGATGAGATCCCTTGCTAATAATGGCAGATGAGATCCATGGCTATTGATGGCAGATGAGATCCATGGCTAATGATGCCACATGAGATCCATGGCTAATGATGCCAGATGAGATCCATGGCTAATGATGCCAGATGAGATCCCTTGCTAATAATGGCAGATGAGATCCATGGCTAATGATGTCAGATGAGATCCATGGCTAATGGTGCCAGATGAGGGGCCCTGTCTAATGATGCCAGATGAGGGGCCCTGTCTAATGGTGCCAGATGAGTGGCCCTGGCTAATGGTGCCAGATGAGTGGCCCTGGCTAATGGTGCAAGATGAGTGGTCCTGTCTAATGGTGCCACATGAGTGGCCCTGGATAATGGTGCCAGATTAGTGGCCCTGGCTAATGGTGCAAGATGAGGGGTCCTGTCTAATGGTGCCAGATGAGTGGCCCTGGCTACTGGTGCAAGATGAGGGGTCCTGTCTAATAATGATGTGGGCAACAATAAAAAATAATGTAAAAAATTGAAAATTGTATTATTCCACTTCAAATGTCGCACTATTTGCAGACTATTCCAGATAACAATAGTTTATTTAAAACTACTGCGAATCTTGATAATGCACCATTACACGTCTGTTTGTATAGGTAAACGTCTGATGGTATCACTACACGTCTGCTTGTCTAGTTAAACGTCTGATGGTATCACTACACGTCTGCTTGTCTAGGTAAACGTCTGATGGTATAACTACACTTCTGGTGAATTAAGGAACAAACTTTATGCAATTTTAAACAACATGGTCTGTGAAAAAGAGACAGAGGCCACGCCATCCTCTCTGTATGAGCCCCACTCCCATCGCTAACGTCACTCCATTACCCCGGACACTTGCACAACCTCCTTTCTTGCACCTGTGCTATAATACTCAGAAACTTGAACTATATCACTCGGACACTTTCACTTCATTTCCACGACATTTTATCCCATTTCCCACTTCAAGAGCCCTGCAAAAATGTGTTGAATCCTGTGATGTATTTTCAGTTTTATGTATTTCAAGCCATAAGACAGGTGTGAACTATTTCAAAATGGCCAAAGTTCCAACAATACCTCGGAAAGGCCCAATGGAAGCAGAAGATGCTTTACGGATACAGAAGTCATCGGCATATATGGAAGCCCATGTTGATGGGAGAGATCTGACGGCCACCTTGTACCAGGACTTGGTGGGTGCATGGCTTGGAATCATGTAAAATTGAAAATCTTTTTTTTTTTTTTAAACTTTGAAAAATAAAGTTTCAAGAACTGAGACAATGATATTTTACAGGAAGAAAGAAACTTTTTTCCTCTAGTGGGGGGTATGGCGACCCGGAGATGAGGGGGGGG
>CAXITT010000705.1:290727-317596 GCA_964033795.1 Lymnaea stagnalis | reverse complement strand
GGGGGGGGGGGTGGGGTTAAATTTTAAATTGTGGCCCCATTCCATAATACTGCTCGCTCACACCTGCGTTATGTTCCGAAATGTTAACTCTAAAAATATATAATATATAAAATATATAAAATATTTTATCTACTGAAAATAAATGAAACAAATAATTTTATGTTTTATAAATGTTTATGACTGTTTACAGTTAAGATCGTTAATATGGAAAAAAAAAAATATTCAAGATATTTTGTGCGAAAGCAAAATTTATGAAAAGCTTAATTTCTAATAAAAATTCAACATGAATTCTTCTTGTTAATCCCGTTGTCTCACCTAATCAGATCATAGACAGCGATGATAAAGAACATGTGGAAAGTGGAAAAACCAGAAAAGATCGGATTCGCAATTTGCTCGGCATTTTACGCCAGCGAGGCCCCAGAGCCTATAGTGGACTGTTGATGGCTCTACGTACCAATGGCTATGAGGAAATTGCCAATGTCATCGAGGAGAAAGAAAAAATCTATAGTAAACCAAAGAATAATGACAGTAAGACGTCAATGCTGTTAAAAATGATAAATGAATGTATTTGAAAATTCTTCAATTTCCCAATTAATCTTCTAACTGAAGCTGAGTTTTGTCCTCGAGATTCGCGTTTAATGATGCTTTATCTCCCTTCGTTGAGGTTTCAATGATGCTTTATCTCCCTTTGTTGGGATTTCAATTACAACGAAGCTTGTTGTCTTGCAGTGCACAGGGTATTTGGCAGATTGAAGGATCAAGTGGCCGGCCACAACATAGTCATACACAAACATGGCAAGGCGATTGGACAGCATAGGGTGGACATTGATGAGTTAAAAGATAGGTAAGTCGTGTGCTCATGACGTCAACGTGTGTGAGTCCGCCTTCGTGTGTGCTCGTTGGGATGTCCAGGAATGTTACTGTGTCGATTTACTGCAACCATTTTCTAATAACCCAATTTATCTTATTTATTTCAATTGTGACTCCTCATTTGAATCTAATTAAAATTTGATTCACATCCAATGAAGATGCATTCAGTTTCAAATTAGTTTTCCAATACAAAATGCTATTCATTTTCACCAAAAAAGCAATGAAATTACCGTACACATGTTAAACATTAACCAATTTTAATAATATAATTTGTTATTAACCAACAATTCTTGTCATCGCGTCTTTTAGAGTTCACAATCATGTGCCGAACGGTGAAGTTGTCAAAATTAAAAATAAGTATGAGGTAAGCTTATAAGAAGCTACATTTATTAATTTTTTTAGAATTAGAGTGAAAAGATCTTCGGAATCCTAAGTTAAAAGTTTAAATATCCCGAACCATTCTTTTTACAATAGTTACATTTAATAAACCATAGTACTAAGTATTGCTTTATATTATTTATCGTAAAATTCATCTTGTTTCATTTGATAATGTTATAGTTATTGATAGTAGATAGAACACTAAACATTTTGTCTTTTTTTTTTTTATTGCTCTGGTCCGAGCAGAGACATTTCTTTTGAAAAAGTATTTACAATTTATTGTAAGAAATAGCATTAGATTTGGAAAATGATTCAACAATTTAAAATTAAATTGGAATCAGAAAATGTTAAAAGAAAAGGAGGATGAAATGCAAAAAATTAGACGCAAAATTGAGGAGAAAGAAAGAGCACTCCAGCAACTACGAAATGACTTTACAGAAGAAAGATCAAGGCTAAACTCAGAGCTGGATCGGTTAAAAAAGCGACTGGAAGAAAGTACGGAACAATATCTCAAGGAAAAAGGTCACGTGAGTTTTCTTGGTAGATTAAGGTGAAAACTATAAGCTTATTAGTGTCATCTTCAAATTTATAAAATAAAAAAGGGATAAATTACCTCAAACATCCCCCACTCTTCTTTGCACCTTTAAACCAACATACCTGAATTCATCAAGCTTTAAGACAAAGTTAAATGCCATTTTCCTTTAGTTTAATCAATGAAACGGTAATTAATAGGGATGAAATGTCAACCGCATGCTGAACCCATCTATATATATATACCGGTATATATAATTCACCAGCAAAGGTCAAACACCACCATCTATATATATATCGCCAGAGTGTGGTTAAATAATGAGTTCACTAGCGCGCAAAATATAATTCCCGATAACTACGCTAAATGATATAATATATAATGATATAATATATATATATATATATATATATATATTAATAACCCAATTGCGTTTGGTGTGTAATATTTTCTTTTCGGAAATGTAATCGTCTCAATTTAAGCACTGTGTAAAAAATATTCGGTTTAAAAGTGGTTGGGACATGAGAATATTAATGTAGTTCAAGGGTGTGAAATAAAAAGTGTGCAGTGACGTATCATGAAAAAAAAACTGGGGGGGGGGGGGGCAATATTAAATGTTATNGGGGGGGGGGGGGGGGGGGGGTGTAGCCAAATTGGCATTCTTAAATGTGCGTAACTTGAGTTCACGTTTTTGTCAAGTAACTTTAGTAGATGGGAAGTTCACGCATTGCTGTCGCCAATTTTTGGCGGGCTCCATCTAGTACAAAAATATTCTGCCCCTAAACCTACTTACTTCCTGTTGGAAAATGACAAATACTGAATGCTAATTACGCATTGTTTTACGCACTACATTATTTGTTGTGTAGTGACTTCATGTTTTCTTGCTGTCATGTTCGGTTCTCCGTGTTGATAGGATTCCATGTTGTTCTCCTACAATAAAGGTTGAACTAACCTTGATGGTTGCATATGCTTGTTTGATTATCTTCCTTGTGAAGTAACTTAGCAATTTAATATTTTCAACACTTCCATCCAACCACATTCCTAAAAAAAATTAAATAAAAATAATAATTGTGACGTGTATAGATACCGTATGAAGTTCGAGGTAGTAGAATATGATGTGATATAGCTCAAATTGATATAAGCATTTCTCACATGGGATTCACTATGACCATGTCCGTTATATTCAAAAAGCTTGTGTTTTAATGTTATATTTATATTATCTATCTAGCCATCCGGTAAAAAGCCCGTAATGATGTCTTGTGAACGGAGCTTTAAAGTATTGTGATTTTATTCCCATTAGTTTTTCTTAAAATGTTGATGGAATCAAAGTCGGTTACCATAGTATAGGTAGACCTGTATACCGTACCAAAACTTGCCTTGTTAAATTTATAATAGTAAATAGTACAAGACAGAAAAAAAAAACGAATTCAGGGCCCCCGGCCCAAAACGGAATGTTGTAAAAGTTCATATCCCCCAAGAGTTCCTTCCGGATAATGATGGATATATGTGCCAAGTGTGGTCCAGATACATCAATCCATTTAATCTTCGTGGATAAAACAAACACACAAATTTTCTGTTACCGGGTATACAAATAATTAAATATAGGCCATATATATATACACATACCGGTATATGATATGCTTCGTTAGCCTATAATAATAAATTGTTTGCGCCTATTTTATGTTACCAGAAGAATTAATCAAAATGATGGAGGCTCAGAAAGAAGAGCTGAACACTCACAGAGAAGAAGTAAAGGAGGTCAAAGGTGAGGTGGATGACATGAAAAAAATGTTTTTGGTAAGATTTGCTTCATCACAAGTATTTGTTATTGTTTGTTTGCTTTTTTTTTTTTTTTTTTTTTTTGTTTTTTTGGTTGTTGTTTTGACGTAAGGTTTGTGAATTAGTTCCATAAAGTTTTTTGGGTTACTTGTTTCATTTTTTTTTTTTTTCTTCATCACAAGTATTTGTTATTGTTTGTTTGCTTTTTTTTTTTTTTTGTTTGTTTGTTTTTGTGGTTGTTGTTTTGACGTAAGGATTGTGAATTAGTTCCATAAAGATTTTTGGGATACCTGTATCATTTTTCTTTCTTTGCAAATTAATCAAAAGAAACATTAACTCATACTATTATTATAGTTTTCTATAATACTTTGCATACTTTTTTTTAATCTTTTCATTTTTAAAAATTGAATTCTTTCACAGAATTAGCCTAAACATGTTTGTAAATTAAAAATTTAAATATTAAACATTAAGACATATGATCATATGGGTCAGTTAAAATTGTGGCCTCATATTTAATTCATAAATATGCTCTAGCCGTTATACATCCAAGAGAACATAGTGTTGTTGTTTTTTTTTTACTTGCAAACAGAAGCTAATCAAAATACTTTTATACGAGTGTACAAGAAACAAAGCAGCATTTGTTTCATATGATTTAGATATATCAGTTTATAGTGTTACGAAAGTTAACACTTATTTTTAAACAAAGAGGTTTCCCATTACATTATTAATTTTCTTTCATTGAAGGACGCAGTTAAGAGATTCGATGCTCAAACTGCCATTAAACCAGGAAAGCCAAATAAGAAATCGGAGGCCAGACCACCATGGAAGATGCGTTAACTGTTAACTATGTCAACTAAAAAATCAGAGGGGAGACCACCATGGAAAAAAGCTTTAACTTAAACTGCATTTTCGTCTGACAGCTTGAAACTGCAATAATAAAGTGTTAAAAAATTTTGGATCATAATTCAATCGTCAGTTCGAATTAATTTTGACCATTGTATTATATGTTTCTGTGTGGCTATGCACCGAGTCAATTCCGGGGCAGGAGTGGGGGCTTACATTGAAACAAATAAAACAAAAATAGGTTGAAAGAAAATTTTATGTCACGCTTGTTACATAAGATGAGATAAGATTCTTTTAATATTATTGGTCCAAATAAAGGAAATTTGGAACAAATTTATGACATCTTACATATTCAATGTCAAGACATAAAATAAGTTTCTCCATCAGTTAAGATTCTTTGCAAAAGCTTTACACATATTTTTTTTTTTGCATTCAAAGAACACACTTGTGTAATTTACAGAAACAAAGATAGCATTGGCAAAAGGTAAATGCTTATGAAATTACACAAAACTTTTTCACTTACTTTTATGTAACTATATTGATCTAATGCCTATGTATTAATATTATATAAGTCTGACTATTCTAAGGAGCATTTTTTGTCTTTCTTTTAAATTTCCAATTATTTTGTTTAAATACTGTTAGCCCTAATTTCTATTTTATACCAGGTACTTCAGGCACCTTTTTCAGTGAAACTTTATATTGGGCTCTGGCATACTGTTTATGCATACCGGTACCTAAATCTAGCATACTGTTTATGCACACCTTAATCTAGCATACTGTTTATGCACTCCTTAATCTAGCATACTGTTTATGCACAACTTAATCTAGCATACTGTTTATGCACAACTTAATCTAGCATACTGTTTATGCACAACTTAATCTAGCATACTGTTTATGCACACCTTAATCTAGCATACTGTTTATGCACACCTTAATCTAGCATACTGTTTATGCACACCTTAATCTAGCATACTGTTTATGCACAACTTAATCTAGCATACTGTTTATGCACACCTTAATCTAGCATACTGTTTATGCACACCTTAATCTAGCATACTGTTTATGCACAACTTAATCTAGCATACTGTTTATGCACACCTTAATCTAGCATACTGTTTATGCACACCTTAATCTAGCATACTGTTTATGCACACCTTAATCTAGCATACTGTTTATGCACACCTTAATCTAGCATACTGTTTATGCACACCTTAATCTAGCATACTGTTTATGCACACCTTAATCTAGCATACTGTTTATGCACACCTTAATCTAGCATACTGTTTATGCACACCTTAATCTAGCATACTGTTTATGCACACCTTAATCTAGCATACTGTTTATGCACACCTTAATCTAGCATACTGTTTATGCACACCTTAATCTAGCATACTGTTTATGCACACCTTAATCTAGCATACTGTTTATGCACACCTTAAAAAGGAGGCTTTTAAAAAAAATTGAGAAACCTATGAAGTTCTTTGTTTTGTGACCAAGGTTTGCTAAACAGAAAAATAGAACTATTCTCATGTCATAGACAAGAGTCACACTTGTAAAGTTTCTCTCCTGGGCACTTGTTAATAGTTCAAGTTGATAAAGAAGCAAATGCAGAAGGAAAAATGTCACATTTTTATGTTTCTCTCCTGTGTGCTATCTTTTGTGAACAGGTAAAGTTGATTTTTGGGCAAATCAAGATGGACGTAAATCACAACTGAACGGTTTCTCTTCTTTGTGAATTATTTTGTGATTATTTTAAATACAATTATCTAGCAAATTCAGAAGGTCAAATGTCACATTTGTAAGGTTTCTCTAAAAAAATTCTGTCTTTTGTGAAAAGTTAGCAGTTTATGCAGTTGGAACACATGTCACATTTGTATGCCTTCTCTTGTATGCTGTCTTTTGTGAATGAACAAACTTGAAAAGTCTGCAAATGCAAATGGACATATGATGCATTTGTAAGGTTTCTCTCCTGTATGCTGTCTTTTGTGAACAGTTAAACTTGAAGAGTCAGTGAATGCAGAATGACAAATGTCACATTTGTAAGGTTTCTCTCCTGTGTGCTGTCTTTTGTGAACAGTTAAAGGTGACATATGGGCAAATGAAGAGGGACAAATGTCACATTTGTAAGGTTTCTCACTACTGTGCTGTCTTTTGTGATAAGTAAGACCTGTAGAGGTAGTATATGCTGATAGACAAATATCACATTTGTAGGGTTTCTCTCCAGTGTGCTGTCTTTTGTGCTCAGTTAAACGTGAAGAGGAGATAAATGCATCGGTACAAATGCCACATTTGTAAGGTCTCTCTCCAGTGTGATTTCTTTTGTGTTTAGTTAAATCTGAAGATGAGGCGAATGCATAAGGACAAATGTCACATTTGTAAGGTTTCTCTCCTTTGTGTCGCCTTTTGTGATCATTTAAATGTGATTTATTAATAAATGCATTAGAACAAATGTCACATTTGTAAGGTTTCTCTCCTGTGTGCTGTCTTTTGTGAACAATTAAAGCTGCCTTTTGGGCAAATGAAGAAGGACAAATGTCACATTTGTAAGGTTTCTCTCCTGTGTGCTGTCTTTTGTGAACAGTTAAAGGTGCCTTTTGGGCAAATGTAGAAGGACAAATGTCACATTTGTAAGGTTTCTCTCCTGTGTGCTGTCTTTTGTGAACAGTTAAACTTGGTAAAGAAGCTAATTCGAAAAGACAAATATCACATTTGTAAGGTTTCTCTCCTGTGTGCTGTCTTTTGTGAACAGTTAAAGGTGCCTTTTGGGCAAATGCAGAAGGACAAATGTCACATTTGTAAGGTTTCTCTCCTGTGTGCTGTCTTTTATGAACAGTTAAACTTGTAGAGATGGCAAATGCAGAAAGACAAATGTCACATTTGTAAGGTTTCTCTCCAGTGTGCTGTCTTTTGTGAACAAATAAAGATGCCTTTTGGGAAAATGCACTTGGACAAATATCACATATGTAAGGTTTCTCTCCAGTGTCATTTCTATTGTGTTTTAAAACATTTGAGCTTATATTAAATCTAGCATTACAAACGTCTTGTTCATTGGGTTTCTCTCCTGAACGTTTCAACTCATATTGCAAGTTCCTTGAAGTCAGCTCATTATGTACATTCACTTCAATTTTGTTAGATACATTTGAAAAAGAAACCTCCTCATCTGTAATTATATCTGTCTCTTCTTTAATGCCACCATTGTCAAAACACTCACCATCTGTTACTTGTGAAGTGTTGAACTCATTCTCTATCTCTTTCTTAAGTACTTTGTGAAAGTCAGTAACGACCTCACCCTTTGTGACAACATCTGGATTACATTTAAACAGGCTTGTTTTATTTTGAAAATCATCCTGTTTTTCCATAATTTGGACCATGTATGAGACAAACCAGAGAAAGCTGTGACACCATATACGTCTGTCAGAAGTGCTGAAACACACATTTACAATAAAATGAAATGCAATAGAGGAAGTACAGATAACTAAAAACAAGGTAACTAAAAATAAACTGCATGAATTCTCTATTCTTAAAGATTAAATAAAAACAATAAGTAATGAGATGAAAGTGTTCATTATAGGCTTAAAACCATTTAAAGATATATACAGCTCTAAAAAAACTGAACCCATTATTCAAAGTTTTAAATACATTATTTGTAAATTTACGTTATCCGCGGCATATAGTTTCCCATGGCCGCCACCTTGGTTACCATGACCTTCACAAGTCATGGCAATAAAAGTGGTGGCTGTGTAAATAAAACACATGTCTGCTAAAATGGTGAAGGGAAAGAATAAATTTCTGCTGGTAAAGCGTTGAACGAAGCTACGTTATTGAATTGTATCCATCTAGATATTCGACAAGAAGTCTGAATGACCCGAGGTCATCCCTTTCTTCACATTATTTCAGCCGGTACCGGTACATGCTCTTTTCACTTAACTAAAATATGTGTGCCAGGACAGTTACACACTATCTACAAACTATAATTTTTTAAAAAGCGTAAAAAAATGAAGAAAAAAAAGAATAAAGTTTTTTTTAAAATGAAAACCCAACTTACAGTTTTATAGAATTAGATAACAATTATAACACCTTATCTCCGGTTACTACAAAAATTAAATCCAAAAGTTGTCCGAAAATTAACACTCAGTACATTACAATAATTGAACCAATTTTTAAAAATACCGGCAAATTTTAATATTATAATTATAAGTAACCAACCAATGAAATTATAAGTTAAAACATTCCATCATGGTATTAAGGAAAAGATAACTCTAGCAACACCATAAGTATAAACAAAAGGGGGAGAATATTAAACAGACACACGTCATGGTGCGGATTTTGGAAATTGACCATATTATTACATTAGCTTTGCTCTTGAACTTAATAATAGTATAACTTAATATAAATATAAGATTAGTACAAGGTGAACCTATCGGTGTGAAATTTAAAGACATAATCATGCATTGGAGCAGTTTTTTTGTTTTTTTTGGCTACGCTCAAAATAAAATTTTCAGCTCGATGTCTGCAGTGAGCTCCAGCCAAATTAAAAAGGGGAAAAGGGTAGTTAAGGGGATGCTATGAGTTTAAAGTATATAAATGTTGTTAATTATTGTCACTTACACTTCCTTTTAACTAGAAATATAAGTAACAACAACATGAGGGCAGTATTTCTTTCAGCCATCTCTCCAGACCCCACCACCGCTTAAGATTCATCACCACCCTCGATATCCGTCCTACTTCCCGATAACAATAATCGCCGATTTTGGTATTGATACACTGCCTACTGGTGTAGCTACTATAATTGTCTTTGGTATTGATACACTGCCTACTGGTGTAGCTACTATAATTGCCACCGTGGATGGCCAAATCTTTTCGCCACCCTCCCTTTCACTATACAACCTTTAACTCTGCAGTTGTCCAAAAATGCCAAACCTGCATATAAAGAAAATTGACACCTGAGTGGACCACCCCATTCGAACTATTTCAATGCCATCAACAGGGTTGTATCTAAGAGATTTTAGTGTCAGAGGACCAGATTCAATTTTACGGCTCCTTCAACTCTGAAACCCATGATTTTCAACCATCAAAGTCCATTTTGCCCACCCACCCACTCCCCCTCAGTCTGGTGCTCCGGGACGTATGTCCCGTTCCATGCCCACACCCTTAGCTACCTCTGGCCACCGGCACTGCTACCCCCGAAAATCTGAATTGCCCCCAGGCAAATAAATATCTCCAGCAGTATTTATCCGGTCGCTAGATGTGTAGACACTGCCTTTCTCAAAATCTTCAACATCATAAAAGTGCTGTTTTTTTTTTTTGTTTTTTTTTTTGCGGAAGGAAGGCTTTTTAAACTTTATTTTTTGCCAGAAAGTCTGTTATTTTGTTTTTTTGTCCCTTTTTGGGTTTTTAGGGCTTAACTTTTTTTCTTCTCCTTTTTTTTATGTGTATTTTTATTTTTCTTCAACACCATAAAAGTGCTTTTTTTTTTTTTGTTTTTTTTTTTGCGGAAGGAAGGCTTTATAAACTTTATTTTATGCCAGAAAGTCTGTTATTTTGTTGTTTTGTCCCTTTTTGGGTTTTTAGGGCCTAACTATTTTACCTCACCTGTTTTATAGTGGTAGTTTAATTCTAAAAGTAAAGTAAAAATTTATTAGTTACGGTAGTTAGAAACAAGTTTAAACTTAAAGACTTTAAAAATGAAAAAACTTTTTAAAAATTTTTTTTTTTTTCCTACAGTTAAGAACTTAACGTTTACATACAAAAATAGTGCACGTTTCATCAATTATTAAATTGAAATCTTAAATGTACCACTTTTATAATAAAGTGGTTGGATAATGGCACGTAACAGGTAAACTGCAAAGTTTTTTTATATGGAAGTCCTGGAAGTAGAAGGCACAGTCATAGTCAGCTTCTGGCTCTGGCAGCACTAACCCCACCTATGCCTAGTTCTTTTCTATACTTAAACTTTAGTAAATTGTCTTCTCTCCTACTAAGAGGAAAGTTGCCTCTGCTTCTCTCTCCGAGAGAAGATAAAATGACATAGGCTGTCATAGGGTAGACATTGAAAAGAGGTTATGTCTTGGCCCTGGAAGAAACATGGGAACTCACCCAAAATTAGTCTTCCTCCTCCTCTTACCCCTTTATTTGGTAGATGGAAATAAGTTGTTATTGTAAAGTCGTAGTTAATAGTCTTATTATTCTTATTCAGAATAGATATTAAAAGAAGAAGGCACCATTGATTTTGAATTTGAATCAATGTCAATGTGATTTGTTATAATAATTGCCACAAAACTTTTGATTTTCTTTGTTTTGTTTATTTCCTATGTTTGTAAGTAAAGAAATGTCACTAGATTTAACTTCTAAGTCACATATTAATATACTTTAAATAAAATCCACCAGACCTGAATTGAACTAATAATACTAAACTAATAGTAATAGAAGAACCAGAAAATTGTAAGTTGCAAGATAAAAATTAATATTTAGAGTCATCTCCCTCAATGCTGTTTGCATTTGCTTCCTGGAGGTTTAAGATTATAATTATTTCGCAGAAAAATAACTTAAACATAATATTCTAATGCTGTCGTTTTAACATAGTGGTAACGTACGGGTGGTTTAACATAAATTTACATATAATAAACAATTTTGAAATTATATGTCAACCAACAACTAAGCAGTCAAACTAAAGTATAATAAGGGGAGAGACTGCAATCAGGTTAGCACAGTATAAAATGAGTAAAACAAAGTAGGGTTAAACATGAAAAAAGGAATGCAACAAAACAACGAACGTGTCGCAGAAAGCCGACAAAATAGCACTAAGCTTAGAAGTAAGTATCCCACATTTCTTTTGCTGCCCACTAATACTACTTTAAAGCCAAGTGCTATTTTTTTATATTTAGTCTTATTTTTATACCGTTTTTTCTGTTGTTTTTTTGTTCGCTGACGAAGGCTTTCTGCCGACACGTTCATCATTTTGTTGCGTTCCTTTTTTCAGGTTTAACCCTACTTTTTTTTACTCATTTCAAATTAAAGTAGCATGGATTATAAATAAGCACTTAACAAATAACATACAATTAAACCTAACACTAACATTCTAAACTTAATATTTAATAAATATTTAAAATAATATTGGCTCAACAACAGCACTATGAAGAAAACCACTTAATGCGTTGGTGGCAAAACTTCTATAATTGGCTTAAAATGTTTGTAAATCTGAGACTGAATTATCTAAATTTAATATTTTTTATGCATTCTTGCATTTTGAATTTATCAACAATTTACTGGGTTCCATTAAGTTTTAGGGACGAGAATAACCTAGGGCGAAAAGTATATCCCAAGGGTACCACAACTGGAATGAGTTTAGTTCATTTTTGGCTGAGTCAGGTTGGGGGGGGGGTGTTAGTATTCTTGATCGCTTCCCACACGAAAGTCTGAAATGCCACCTCAAAATTGTATGAAAGAAACACGGAATTCAAGTATGTACCAAAATTCCCTCTGCAGTTTGAGTTTGCCAGACACCCTCATTGCGTTCTATATTCTAAAGCAGATGTCCCTTTAGCTTCAATGGGATTTTCTGGATTTCAGAAATGACGGGACCCTCAAAGTAAACTTCACAGTAGTTCCATATGATGTTTTCTGGTTTTAGTCAAGGAGGTATATTCTAGAATTTCTAATACGGCTACAGCAGTTAATATACAAGTTTCAAACACTTAAATAATGGTTTGTGAAAATAAATAAAAATACACCCAGACTTCCCCCAATTACGTGACGTTCTTTATGATGGCTTCAAAGACGAATTGTGGGCTATATTACCACTCATACTGCTATTATCGTACTACTAGTGAAAATCATAGAAACCGCATGACGACACATAGAAATCATTGCGTGATACTTTAACAGCACTAGACATAGAAATAGGCTTTTTATGGACTGTCAGAATTTCGGAATAATTATGGCAGTTAGTATTTATATTTTTGTGTGGATTAACGTATATACTTTCTTTCTATGTGGACCCCCCCTCCCTCTTTCCCTTTTTCTCTCATAAAGTGCGTACGTATTATTTGGATGGCTCATATCACCATATTAGACTTAGACTAACCCTTACTTTTTAATTAACAAACATTTTCTACCGGTGCTATTGTCTATTAGACTATTACTAATCGGCATATCTCATTTGAATGTCAACCAATACGCATAAAATAATTTGATTAAAAAATACATACTGAAACTTATTTTTATGGAACATAGTTTTAGCTCTAATGTTCTTTACTTTTTTTTTCTTTTTTTAAATACTGATTAAAAAATGTTCCATTAAAGCCTGGACATATCCTATTTAATTAATTTAAACAAGAAGAAACCAAAAAAAAATTACACCTCTTAATAGTATTAGACAAATTCAATTTTTTTTTTCTTTAATTTTGTTATAAGTTTAGAACAATAAACTATACTGCTGTGGGCGTGGGCTGTGGGAGGATTGTTAATCTCGTAATGAATCTGAAAAATCATAAAGCTGATCAAGACATACTTAACAACAAAAGCATTTACACAATAATATTTATTTGAATAACGTTTTCATTTCATTAACTTTAACAAAAGAATAATAATAAAGGATTTTTTTTTTTTTAAATTTTATGTTAAACGTAAGCAACGAAAAAAAAATTGATGTGATAGTAATTGAAAATGAAATCAAAATATATGTAAATTTACAAAATATAAAACCAAATGTGAAGGCTATGTTAAATAAAAAGTGAGCCAACTTATGTCACCCCCCCCCCCTTTTTTTTTTTTTTACTTTTCACATAAATGCAAATGTTGTACAAGATCAAATGCACACAAATTCAAAAAGAAAATAACTTAAATCACATGCAGTGCAGTGTACTGTATTTCTATACCTTAATATAAAGCAAAATTTATTTGATCCCAATTATATTATAATATAAAAACATAAGCAAAAATAAAGTAAATAAAACAGTCTAAAATTATGTTATAAGTTATAGTATTAGTTTGAGACATAGTATTTATATAACTCATTTCATATTTTCATGCATAAAATTATATGTATAATATATCAAACTAGATACAGTAATTACTGTAATTATATTTAATGGTATTATTTTTAAATCGATCGATGGTTAAACAATAAAACATCTATCAACAACAAAAAATGTCACATTAAATATCAGAAATAATTCTAAGTTATTTGAGTTATCTATTTTATTATTTTCTTTTCAAGAAACTCAAATTATTTGGTGTTTTTTTCTAGTTTGGATAAAGATGTACATTTTTTTTTTTTTTTTTTTTTTTTTTTTTTTTTTTTTTTTATTTTTTTTTTTTTTTTTTTTTATTTTTTTTTTTTTATTTTGATAAAGATTTATATTTTTTTTTTTTTTTTTTTTTGGATTGATTTTGAATTATAAGTTATTTTTGTTTTATTTTCAAACTTTATTTTCTAAACTGAATTAGCTGGTAAAAAATTATAATATTAGCAATTTGCAGATTTTGTGATCATTGAGAAAATCATTAAAATAATCCTCCTCACTATTAACTAATACATGTATTTGCTTAAACGTTCATTTCCATAATTCTCTGCTTTTAATACAAACATGTTTATATACCAGTCAGTACTTGCCATTGTTACATAACTTTTAAATTTAGCTGTAAATAGCCAACACTCTAGCAAAGGTTTATGTGGATACTTTATAAAATAATTAATTATTGAAATACAAATCTATAAGTTTCTCCATAAAAAAATTTATTTCAACAGCTTTATAAATTTTTTTTTTTTTAAAACGTAATTGTATAATTTCTAGCAAAATAGATAGCATAAATAGTTAAACAGTACGTAAATGTTCTTTGAAGTTACACAAAACTTTAACAACTAAATTTTAAGTCAATATATTGATTTAATTTTTGTCCATTAATATTTTCTAAGTCACACAATTATACTGGGTATTCAGAAATATTTTTGCCTAAATTTCCATTATTTTTTTTTCAATACCCTTTAGTTGTTTTTTTTGTTGTTTTTTTAAACGGTACCTGGTACCTCATACTGTACAACTTTCTCTTTGAAAGTTTATATTGGGTCTTAGCTCACCGTTAAGTATTACCAAAACTAGCTTCTAAGAATTATTTCTGAAATTTACACAGTTCTAAACATTGAGCTACATGATACATGGACTTAATTGAGATTTTTGAACAAATAAGTTTTGATTTTTAATTTATAAGTATCTGTTGTTTCTTGATTTGTATTGTATGCTCAAGAAGGCATCAAGCATAAACAACCTTCCCTTAGTCATGTATTTTTCTTTAAAACCTAAACATGTCCTGTTCCACTAATTATAAAATGGTATTTCATTGATCTTAAGTTCAGAAAAATTAAAAATATGTAACTTCTAAAAGTGCATAGGTTGTATGATAAATTCCTGGTATCAGTATCAGTAATTCTCCGCCATGTTAAACTACCAACATTTGTACTCATGTGCCATGCCATTAAGAAATGAATTTAAATTTTTTTTTTAATTTTAATTCAGGCCATTTCCAATAGGTTGCTTACGTCATTATCTATACTATAAGGTACAGAAAAGGCGTTTTACCGTAAACAATTTTCAAGCATTTTCAGAAATATTTCATCTTTAGAGAATAATAGAGGTTCCAATCAAATTCATAATACTTCATGATATTATAGGGACCCAACTCCCATAAATCCTCTGTTATATAGGATAATCTTAACAACACTTGCATAACTATCTTTACATTTTGTCTTTCCATATGAGCTTTACAAGGATACTTAATAGTCAACCCATAGTTTAATTTTTATCATTCCGATTCACATTAAATAAACATTCAGTCTGTCACCTTAAGTGGGGAGCTGGGGTTTAGCATTATACCATATTAATGGCTGTATGGGTTAACATTGAGTGCCTTGCCTATGGCCACAATCCTCCTTTTCACCTGAGTGTAGTTCCTCTTGGTACTTTTAATACTGTCAAGTCTTAGTTTCTTAGTCAACATTAGATTTAAATCATATTAATATTCCAAAAATAACATAAGTGCTGGAATAAAATCATAAAAAGCCAATCATTGTGAGGTAAAATGTACCAATTCTGCATATCCAAATGCATGCAAGCTTTTTGTGTTGCAAACAATTTTATATATATATATATATATATTGGTATATGTATATTGGGAAAATGAAGATGGACAAATGTTTATAAGGTTTCTCGCCTGTGTGCTGTCTTTTATGGTAAGTTAAATGTAGCTTTTTGGGAAAATGCCGAAGGACGAATGTCATATTTGTAAGGTTTCTCTCCTGTGTGCTGTCTTTTATGCCTAGTTAAAGATGAAGAGTGGGCACATGCATAAGGACAAATTTTACATTTGTAAGGTTTTTCTCCAGTGGGACTTCTTTTGTGAACAATTAAATTTGAATTTTCAGCAAATGAAGATAAACAAATGTTAAATTTGTAAGGTCTCTCTCCTGTGTATTGTCTTTTGTGAATAGTTAAATGTGCCTTATGGGCAAATGAAGATGGACAAATGTCACATTTGTAAGGTTTCTCTCCAGTGTGCTGTCTTTTGTGAATCGTTAAAGATGAAGAGTAGACACATGCATAAGGACAAATGTTACATTTGTAAGGTCTCTCTCCAGTGTGATTTCTTTTGTGATCAATTAAATGTGACTTTAGGGCAAATGAAGATTGACAAATGTAACATTTATAAGATTTCTCTCCTGTGTGCCGTCTTTTATGCTTAGATAAAAGTTGTTTTTGTGAAAATGCAGATGGACTAATGTCACATTTGTAAGGTTTCTCTCCAGTGTGCTGTCTTTTGTGAACAAATAAAGATGCCTTTTGGGAAAATGCACTTGGACAAATGCCACATTTGTAAGGTTTCTCTCCAGTGTCATTTCTTTTATGTTTTAAAACATTTGAGCTTATATTAAATCTAGCATTATAAATTACATGTTTATAGGGTTTCTTTCCTGAACGTTTCAACTTATATTGCAAGTTCCTTGAAGTCAGCTCATTATGTAAATTTCCTTCAATTTTGTTAGATACATTTGAAAAAGAAACCTCTCCATCTGTAATTATACCTGTCTCTTCTTTAATGCCACCATTGTCAAAACACTCACCATCTGTTAATTGTGAAGGGTTGACCATTCTCTATCTCATGAGTACTTTGTGAAAGTCAGTAATGACCTCACCCTTTGTGACAACATCTGGATTACATTTAAACAGGCTTGTTTTATTTTGAAAATCATCCTGTTTTTCCATAATTTGGAACATATATGAGAGAAACTAGAAAAAGCTGCGACACCATATACGTCTGTCAGAAGTGCTGTTAACTTTATGATGTCTTCATATCCTTCACAAATAACTGAAACACACATATAAAATAAAATGCAATAGAGGAGGTACTGATTACTAAAAAACCAGTAACTAAAAATCAACTGCATGAATTGTTGTTCTATTTCTATTCTTAAATTTAAATAAATACAATTCAATAAGTAATGAGATGAAAGTGTTCATTATAGGCTTTAAACCAATTAAAGATATCTACAGCTCTGAAGAAACTAAACCCATTATTCATAATTTTAACTATATTAATAATATTATTGTTAAATTTATGTGCCAAATAGTTTCCCACAGCCCCCACCTTGGTAACCATGACCTTTACGAGTCATGGCAACAAAAGTGGTGACTGCGTAAATAAAACACATGCCTGCTAAAATGGCAATGGTGAAGGGAAGGGGAGAGAATATGCCGATTTAGCTATTTACCAAGAAAAATGAAAATGTGACAATAATGTTAAAATTTAATGAACAAATTTCCGGCGGTACATAAATGTAGCAGTGAACGAAGCTACTTTATTGAATTGTATCCATCTAGATATTTCGGCAAGAAGAAGTCTCAATGACATGAGTTCACCCCTTTCCTCACGTAATTTTAGCCGGTAGGCCTATATACTCTTCGCTCAACAAAAACAAGTGTGCCACTACAGTTACGCACTATCGTTAAAAAAAAAGTGTAAAAATGAAAAAAAAAAAAAAAAAAAAAAAAAAAAAAAAAAAAAAAAAACAAAAAAAAAAAAAAAAAAAAAAAAAAAAAAAAAAAAAAAAAAATAAAAAATAAAAAAAAAATGTAAAAAAAAAAAAAAAAAAAAAAAAAAAGTAAATACAAGGTAATGAAAATCCAAATTACAGTTTTATAGAATTAGAATACATTGGAATACATTTTTAAACACTTTATTTCAGGTTCCTACGAAATTAAATCCAAAAGTTGTCAGAAAATCAACACCCGGTACATTACAATAATTGAACAGCTAACTCTAGTAACAACAAAAGTATAAACAAAAAGGAGAGAATCTTACACAGACACACGTCATGGTGCGGATTTTGGAAATTGACCATATTATTATATCAGCTTTGCTCTTGAACTTAAAAATAATATAACTTAATATAAGATTAGTACAGGGTCACACTTGTGTGAAATTTAAAGACATAATCAGGGATTTGGAGCAGGTTGGTTTTGGCTACTGTCCATATAAATTTTTGTCAGCTCCATCTATGCAGTGAGCTCCGGCTCCAGCCAAATTAAAAAGGGTGAAAGGTAAGTTAAGAGGATGCTAAGTGTTTCAAGTAAAGAAATGATATTATTGTCATTTACACTTCCTTTTAACTAGAAATATACGTAGCAGCAACATGAGGGCAGTGTTTCTTTCCACCATCTCTCCAGACCCCTCCACCGCTTAAGATTCATCATTATTTTTCAACCATCAAAGCCCATTTTTGCCCCCACCCCCTAGTCTGGTGCTCCGGGATGTATGTCACATCTGATTCTGACACTCCTTAACTACACCTCTTGCCACTGGCACTGCTCCCCCCCCCCCCCCCCCCCCCCCCACCCCCCCCAACCCCCCCCCGTTTACTAGTTTCCGTCTGAACATTAATAGTTTCCGTATGGTCATTTAATTCCTAGTCTGGTGCTCCGGGATGTATGTCACATCTGATTCTGACACTCCTTAACTACCCCTCTTGCCACTGGCACTGCTCCCCCCCCCCGCCCCGCCCCCTGAAAATCTGAAATGCCCCCACTGGGCCTGGGAAAAACTCTGAGAGGAACACTGCAGAAGAGTGGGGCAACACAGCTGGTAGAAGTAAGGCACCAAAATTAATAGATTTAAAATTGTGTAGCTAGGGGATGGAACATTAATTAGGCCTTATTACTATTGCTTTTACCAGCTCCTCCTCTTAGAACCAGCTCTGGGCAAAAATAACCTGTTCCAGAGCTCAGCTCCAAATCCCTGGTTACAGTTCAGTGGGTCAGTAAGACAGTTGTTGTTTTTTTTTAATACACACATTACACATGCCTTTTAATTTTAATGTTTAGACACCCTGTACGGTGGCTGTGCTGTAGGAACCAGAAAGCTTCCTTGATACCCCTGATACGTCCTGGCCTTAGTGGTCCTGGCTTAGGCCGAATTAAATTTAAATAATAATATAATTATAATGACATAAATGATCGTGTGGCCCTGGCTTAGGCCGAATTAAATTTAAATAATAATATAATTATAATGACATAAATGATCTTGTGGCCCTGGCTTAGGCCTAATTAAATTTAAATAATACAAAATGATCTTTAAAATTACATTTGAATTCAGTCATCAAGTGGTTCGGACTTACACTTTATTAAAGTTTATTACTTTAGTTTTAGACTTTAGTCACTTAAAAAAAAAAGATTCTTGACAGTGACAGTCTTTCGTATTTTCTCATGTAAACTTATGTTGTACCGTATGTGTATTCTTTTTTAATTAAATACCGGCATTATAGTTAACTAATATGAATGATACAGAGCTTTTTAATTTTATTTGATCTCTAAAGCGTCTTTAAACATCCCCCAACCAAAGTTTAACCCTCTAGCCAGATTTTTAATCACCTATAAGTTAGTATGCTAAACGAAAATGTCCAAACTAGGTATGTTCACACAAAAAAAGAATAAAATACTGGATTTTTTATTACGCACGAGACACCCCCCCCTCCCCACCACCCTTTCTTTTTTTTTTCCTCTCAGAGTGCTCAGAGTGCTGCCAGTAAGATCGTTTATCGGTCTAAGAGGAGAATCATTCAGGGTACCGTAGTATAGTTTAAATAGATGTGTTTTTAGTGCAGTTTTGACCGTCTGGGTGGTTGGTATATGGCGGATGTGTGGTGGCAAAGAATTCCATTGTTTGGGGCGCAGAAAAAGAAAGATCGTTCACCATATGTTTTACCATATGTTTTAGTGTGTGTCTTGGGAACGGACAGAATCCAGTGAGTAGAAAGGGATAAAAGCTTAAATTTCTTTTTTACTCAGTTTTAGAGTATATGTTCCAAAAAAAATGTAATTAAAATTTTAAAATAAAAAAAAATAGTCAAAATTGGCATAACCTTATGCTTATATTAACTTATACATGCTTCTAGATCTATATCAGGGGTCTGCAGACCAGGGTAAATTACCATAAGTGGGTTGGGGAGGGGGGTAAAAATGAAAATATTGGGGGTTAATGATGACCAAATATACTTAAATTAAATTATATAAAATTTTGTTCTTTGTTAGAACAGAGATTTTTGTTTTGGCCAATTTGCATTACAACCGTGTAATAGAGAAACGCACCCAACGTGTTGTGGTTAGAAGTCTTGACTCATTATGTCATTATGGCTTTTTTCTCCAAAATCTTTATTCAATTTACGGGTTGTCCCTTGAAGTCTGGGGGGGGGGGGGTTAGAAGTGGATTACTGACTAAGGCAATGGACACACTCACGTAATCATTATTATGGAGTGGAGCTAAAAGGGGGCGAGGGTCCACTGCCAATGTGTGATCACATGTCCACTTCTTGAAAAAAATATTTGTGACGTTGCAGAAGTGGGGGAAATCGGAATGATAGCGTGGAGTCATTTATTGATAGTCATCTCAAAATGATGGCTGCTAATACATTTTCCGTGAATGGTCAGCTCTAATTTGAGCACCCCTCCCCCTTTTTTCGTATGCAAATGCACTTATTAATGGTGACTGATTTGCGCTGAGTAAAACTGAGGGTGAGGGCTAGTGATTGTACACAATAAAACGGACTTGTTTTGTGGTATTGCTGGTAGTGGGATCACTTTGTTCAAAATGGCAGGACGACCAAGAAACAATAATTGAAATTGTTGATCCAACTGAAATTTTAAATGATGCAGCATTTGGTTTATACACTCACTTTGTGAGGCAACAAATAACGTTTATACAACTATGGAATTTCTCGCAAGGCACTCCCCTTTGAAGAACAAAATGGAATGTAACAATCGCAATGTGGCTTCAAAACTGGCTACGTACCGGTGTGTCAAGTATGAGAGTTCCCTATAACTCCGGTTATATGTGATAGTAAATTTATAAAATAAATGGATACAATAAGATACATCCAATTGGGCATTTAAAATAACGTATCTTTAAAGACAGAAGAGTTATCCTTGATTTACCACAATGGCTCCGTAAAAGACAAAAGATCCATAAATATATACTTTTTTTATCTTGTAAAATTTGTTAAAATGTTGTTGTAATCCAACATAAAGATGGCATTTTACATTAAAAAATAATTTCATTTAAAAAATCACATAATTTTACATGCGAAAATACGAAATTCAACCAGAAAATAATATACGCACCTGGACTCCACATTTACTCAAATCATGTCATTCTCATTACTCATACATGATACTATTTGTACTAGTCATACTCATAGTCACATTGTTATTATTAGTTAGTTAATTGTTATTCTCAAATTCAAATAGAAGAATTCAATAAAAGATTGAATGGCTTTGACTTTTTATTTCTCACCTGCTTTTTTTTTTTTTTTTTTTTTTTTTTTTTTTTTTTTTTTTTTTTTTTTTTTTTTTTTTTTTTTTTTTTGGTGTTTTTTTAACTGATCCATTCTGGGCATCGCCATCACCTAGATCAGGCCTGCACAACACACGGCCCGCCAGCACCCACTTTGTGGCCCGCAAATTAACGAAATAATCTTTATTTAATAATGTCTTAATAGCTTCCCCCCTGTCTTATTTTCTTTTGGCCTGCACAAGTCCTGTCTTATTTTCTTTTGGCCTGCACAAGTCCTGTCTTATTTTCTTTTGGCCTGCACAAGTCCTGTCT
Organism: Lymnaea stagnalis; assembly: GCA_964033795.1. Classification (NCBI taxonomy): domain Eukaryota; kingdom Metazoa; phylum Mollusca; class Gastropoda; family Lymnaeidae; genus Lymnaea; species Lymnaea stagnalis. The sequence goes on along the minus strand of CAXITT010000705.1, from coordinate 296,049 downwards.
TATTTTCTTTTGGCCTGCACAAGTCCTGTCTTATTTTCTTTTGGCCTGCACAAGTCCTGTCTTATTTTCTTTTGGCCTGCACAAGTCCTGTCTTATTTTCTTTTGGCCTGCACAAGTCCTGTCTTATTTTCTTTTGGCCTGCACAAGTCCTGTCTTATTTTCTTTTGGCCTGCACAAGTCCTGTCTTATTTTTTTTTGGCCTGCACAAGTCCTGTCTTATTTTCTTTTGGCCTGCACAAGTCATGTCTTATTTTCTTTTGCCCTGATCAAGTCCTGTCTTATTTTCTTTCGGCCTGCACAAGTCCTGTCTTATTTTCTTTTGGCCTGCACAAGTCCTGTCTTATTTTCTTTTGGCCTGCACAAGTCCTGTCTTATTTTCTTTTGGCCCGCACACGTTTTTCACAAAGTAATACGGCCCGCTTTACATTTTGAGTTGTGCAGGCCTGAATTAAAAGATGAATAACAGATGCCGGTTTAGACCTGTCAAAGCATTCTTCGGTAATCGTCGCACACTGCGATTAGGTATTCTACTGTTTCCGCGGCCAGTTTCCAGTCGGCGATTAGGATCCCTACTTGTGTCAAGTCTATGTAGGAAGCTTAGTGTCCGACAGTGTTCGCTTTCGATCTGTTTAATAAGGCTTTGTTTACGTCATGTAAGTTTACACCATGGGTCGCTCTTACTCAGGCCATGGTGGCATAATAGCCATGAGCCACTTTTCGCGAAAGTTATGTCTGTGAGCCAGGCTTTGACTCCTGATTGTGTGATCTACGGTCTGGTTAGGGCTTGGCTGCACCATCCCGCGTAAGGTTTTCTGCTCTCGACTTTTGCGTCACCTTCAAGTGACAAGGGACCCAATGGAGATTGACCATGGCCCCATGGATGTTGCCCAATGTTTCCTGAATGTCGCAGACCGTTGTTGTCTCCACCGTGCCCTTTTCCACAGATTTAAGAGCAAGCCGTTAGGCAGTATGCTGCATCAAACTTTTAATAACATTTAAGTTTTTAGATGAAAGACTTTTATTATAATTTAGTTTTTTCCAGCTTCTGGTGGCGTAGGTCCCGGAGACCCTCCGACACATAACAAAGCGACCATAAAGGTCGTGTTGACCGCCATGGATCCCGAGTGCTCTGATGCCGGGATATACAGATGCAAGGCCACTTACTTCCCACCGAACGGAAGGCCTACATCTATTGACCATTCTCAATATTTAAATGATAATTATTTAAGTATTTGTTGCTAATGTTATTTATATATCTCATATAAGAAGAAAAATAAACGAATTCGGGGCCCCCGGACCCAAAGGGAATTTTATAAAAAGTTCATAACCACCCCCAACCACCCCCATCCCCCACCCCCGTATTTGATTCTGAATAATGATGGCTAGATGTGCCAAGTTTAGTCAAGATCCATCAATCCATGTAAAAGCCTTTGCGAAACAAACAAAGCCATTAACAAACACATTTTCACGTTCATATAATATATATATATATATCCCTGCAGTGAGTGAGTGATTGAGGGCTTTACCTTTTATTAGTATAGGTATAGCAAAGAAGCATGCTCATGTAGCACGATTTTTACCCCAGTTGTGTTCATATTCACTGAGCTGGGCATGCCTGTCCCTCGGGGGACCTTCGAACATCTCATGACGTGGACGTTATAGTGGCTACATAAGGCAGTGGGGATTTAAACCCGGGCCTTGTACTTTCCGAGCTGTGATCGAGTAGTCAGCTGGGTCTGATACTGAGCGTTTGAACTGAGACTTGGAGTGTGTGTAACGGATACTTCGGGTCGACTGAATGGTTGAGAGATTTGACTGTCAGTTCAACGGCTTGCTGCTCAAGAATAAAAGTCATAGTTCTCAGATCTGTATTTCATTGTTTGTGTATTTAAACTGTAATAAGCCACGTCTGTCAACTCCTACACGTCTTCTTGGATTGATTACATTCGTCAGTTCTTTCATACGTTGAAGCGTCGTACTATTCTCACTATCAATTAACAAACTCAACTCCTTTTCATAATAACTATAACTTTAATATCTAAGTAAATATAATAAACATCCTATCACTCCAAGGTTCCACTCAAGACTGCCGCACGACTAAAACATACGTCACAACACTGCATAGACAATACGTCACGACTCAGCATAAAAATACGTCATAAAGACAATGGCGGGAAGAGCGTTCACTAACTATAATAGTCAAGCGCGGGAAAAGCGTTCAACAACTAATGAACATAATATTGAGTCGCAACAATTCCTAATGAACGCTCATACTCGACATATCCCCCCTCTTTCATTTCAGATTTTACTCAGGGAGTGAAATCGTCACCAGACATACAAAATTTACATCAATTACATCAAGAAGAACCCTTCAGCCATATGAATGGTCCTTATCAAAAAACATTATTTAGGTATCACTGAAAATCAAACAGATTTATGATATACTGCAATAAAATAAACAATCCTTCGTACATAATTTTAAATGCAATTCAAGAGTTAAAAATTCATGTACCACAATAAAAATCAGACCATTAAAATTGAATGTCAACATTAATTTTCATTTTTCATACCAATAAAAATAATTATATTTGTATCTCAAAAATCCGGGCAAATACATCAATATCCTTACTGAAGTTGAAACTATAACTAAGTTAATCCAAATCATATCATCAAAAAGGTGTATTTTTAAATAAAACCAATGGTCATCACTATAAAAACACAAAACTATCTAACATTATTACAGGTGAGAGATGCCTCACCACAATTTGAGCAGCCTTTATTTGCTCTTAAATAACACAGCTACAGATGGCGGGACATATCTTTTGTCCGTGGATTTCACAACTTTATGCTTCAACATGTTTATTATAATTAAAATTATCTCTCCCTGTTCTTTTGACCCGTGGTCATAACTCATGTGAAATCTCAGTTTTACAATACATATTTTTAAATTGTTACAAAATGAAAAACGAGTCTCATAAAAAAGAAACTCAAACAAATCAGGAACTTCAGGGCAATCATGGCAATAGTTCATTTTAACAGATTCATTTTGTTTAACAATACAATCAAAAGCCTCACCTCCCAACTCATGGACCTGACATCTCACCTCCTCTTGAAAATCATAAACAAGTGCACCTTTAGAGCTGGCAGCGCTCTCTTTAACACTTTCAACATTGGTTTCCAACTTAATGTTAGAGCACTCCTGGCTCTCAAAATCTGGACAACCTTCACTCACATTACTTGGGAATTTATTTTCATTACAACTGTCTGTAACAATATGTAAATTTGAGCAGCCCTGGCTCACATTTACAGGTGATTCATTATCATTACAACTATCCGTAACAATATGAAAATTTGAGCAGCCCTGGCTCACATTTACAGGTGATTCATTATCATTACAGCTATCCGTAACAATATGAAAATCTGAGCAGCCCTGGCTCACACTACCTATTGATTCATCATCAATACAGCTCTCTGTAATACTATAAAATTTTGAGCAACCCTTGCTCATAACAACTTGTGATACATTTTCATTGCAGATCTCTGCAGTAACATCAAAACCTGAGCACACCTGGCTCACATTATCAACTAATTCATATTCATTACCAGTACATATCTCTGTAAAAATATCAACATTTGAGCAACCTTTGCTCACATTACACAGTGACTCATTTACATCACAATAATTATCAACAACAATTTTCTCTCCTTCCCCCACCTCAGGGATTACACTCACCTCATCAACCTCACACAAAAAATCAGACACTTCAACTTCAGGACTTACATTATCTGATGGCTCACCATGAGATACAACAAAAATCATGTCCTCAGACATTAGAACAGGGTTCTCTTTGCTTTCAATACAGCCCGTTTCCATAACCACCAGTTTATTACATACTGTGACGCTGGGACAATCCCCTACATACGTCCACCTAAGGTCATTTCCAATGACTTCTACCTTATTAAATTGTCGTCCCCTTTCTTCTTTACATTGGACTTCCTGGGATACACCAACTACTTCAACCTCGTTTTGGCATAAATCTAAAGCTATATCTGTACCCTTTGCCACTGGGGTTATGTCAGCACGGTCAACGTTGTCCCTTTTAACGTTAGCCGACGGATTAATTAACAATTCACTGTCATTTCTATTTAAAAAAATTGAGTCGTCAGCAGAGGCAATAATATCATTTTGTTCCTCAGTATCTTTAGCCATGAACCGTGGTTGCGAGGCCGGCTCTTGCCTGGGGTCGGGATCATGAGTATGTCCACCGTTATCCTCATAATCGTCAATAAAGTTGTTTTCACTTAATCTATTTTTATAGGGATTCTCACAGTGAATGCTGGCAATGCCATAATATATTTCTTCCCCCTCACTCTCGTCATCGTCACTGTCGTTATAATAATATGCCTGTCTCTTTAAAATAATTTCCCGTCGTTCTGCCTCTAATTTCGCACGTCTAATTTCTTCATCTAGTTTATTAGGTTTGTACTGTCTCTGTCTATCTCGGAGTTCGTACTGACTCTGTCTATCTCTAGGTTCGTACTGTCTCGGTCTGGCTGTATGTTCTACATATCTCTGTCTATCTCTAGGTTCGTATTGACTCTGTCTATCTCGAGGTTCGTACTGTCTCGGTATGGCTGTATGTTCTACATATCTCTGTCTATATTTAGGTTCGTACTGATTCTGTCTATCTCTAGGTTCGTACTGTCTCGGTCTGGGTGTATGTTCTAAACATCTCTGTTCAGCTAAACTTTCTCGCTCTCTCTGTTTAGCTACACGTTGTAGCTCTCTGTGTTTATCTATGTGTTCTTGCCTTATCTGCGTTTCTATAGGTTCCTCCTCTCTTTGTTTTTCCCACATTCCCATTATAAATTCCACAAGTTTTTCTCCCTTATAAGAAAGTAATATGCCAACACGCTCAATTTCTTCTAGGCTCAATTTCCCATACTCGACATATCCAGCCATGGCAATAAAATTTAGGGGTGATCATGCAATGAACAATAATTAGGTTTTAAGGATCAATCGTAGTCTGTTTAAAGAAAGCTAAATTCTACCCAGGTACAAAAAAAATGTAAATACAAAAGAAAATTGATGCCAAAAATGTTTTAAAACAATAAAAATCCAACTTGCCTGGTTCTTGAAATGTCCTATAGAATTTAAATATTATTTAAAACACACACTGGGCTTAATTAAGTGTCAATGGTTCTTTACTGTCAATAGTTCTCTCACAAACTTCAATTGTCCTATATGGCGATCTTGGGAAACAGTCATTGAGGTGTGGGTGACCGGGACGGGTCACGGGACATCGGCAGCTCACTGGACAG
>CAXITT010000705.1:188020-289882 GCA_964033795.1 Lymnaea stagnalis | reverse complement strand
CGGGGCTCCGACATTGAAATACGGGAACATGCGACGATGGTTGTAACTTCACTAAAGTTGAATACTAAGAATGTTCTTGTACTTTACCTCAAGTATGAAAATAACGAGGTTCACCAATCCCGGATGAGAAGCCCCCATGTCAACTCCTATAACGTCTTCTTGGATTGATTACATTCGTCAGTTCTTTCACACGTTGAAGCGTCGTACTATTCTCACTATCAATTAACAAACTCAACTCCTTTTCATAATAACTATAACTTTAATATCTAAGTAAATATAATAAACATCCTATCACTCCAAGGTTCCACTCAAGACTGCCGTACGACTAAAACATACGTCACAACACTGCATAGACCATACGTCACGACTCAGCATAAAAATACGCCATAAAGACAATGGCGGGAAGAGCGTTCACTAACTATAATAGTCAAGCGCGGGAAAAGCGTTCAACAACTAATGAACATAATATTGAGTCGCAACAATTCCTAATGAACGCTCATACTCGACAACGTCAACACACGGCTACATATACCGGTATATGATAAGCTAATGATGTAATCGCTTTTTGGTGAAATACATGCTGCGACAGTCTCCCACAAACTCTACCTCCTGCGACCCCCTGATGATTTGAGTTTGAGAGCCCTGACTTAGTCCTATGATTCAATCAATACTTGTTATTGATTTTTTCACCTTGTTCATTTTTTGATCACGTCAATCGAATTATATATTCTATTAAATTGTACAAAAGAATACATGTTCCTGTTCATAAAGATTAGAGGACGATTCGCGAGAAATGGTAACAAGGAAGTCCCATGTTACACAGACGACAGATCTAAACAGGCATATACTTAAGCCTCGTGTAACATTTTTTGAAACGACTGTTCAACTGTTCGTTGTGCAGTCCACCTAGCTAGCGCCTGTTCAGGTCACGTTTTTGTAGTAGTTTTTTATTATTTTTTTAAACGATTTTGAAAGTAAATCCTACAATAGGTGAGTGAATTTGTTTTTTTTGTTGTTTTTTTTCTTTTTTAAATCAGATTTGACATAACTTTTATTTTTACCTGAATTCTCACAACGAAACTTGATCTGAAGGGACATTCATATTGAAATAAAGTGACTGGCTTCTATGCAGGAGATTTTCAATATTTAGAACTTAGGAATCGGATTCGTAAAATCAGAGTGTACATAATTTTTTAGTCAGGTATGGAGTATTTGACAAATAAACACAGCAGCCGTACTTGTGACACTTATAGTAGACGTTAGAGGAAATTCATATAAGTCATTAGAAGGGGGTCAGAAAATGGGCGGCGGATGAATATGCCTGCCTTTATCCATTAAAAACAATTAACATTTGGGAAAATATTCAGATTTTAATAAGGCAATTTCATTCCATAACTTTTATATTTTGAGTTTAAAAAAACAACAGATTTTGTTAATACGCAGAGCGAAGGAAGAGGCGAAGCAATGGAGAAGAGTGTCAACATGCTCCGCAAAGGGCCAATGAACAAGGCAGACGCCATGCGAATACAAGGCAATATTGTGTTCATTGAAAAGAGTGTTGATGGGAGGGATCTCACGTCCTCTTTGTATCAATGCTTGGTTTGTATTTCAGCCGTAGAACAAGATTTGATTCAACTGCTCGATAACGTTTTCATAAATTGTTTAAAACTATTCTAAATATGAAATAATTTCTTAACCATCTATTTGTTTATCATGAGAATGGATTCAATGACTATAGACATCGCCACACTGCTAAGTAACTCTGGTGCATCCAATTTAGCTCTCCGCTAAATATGGACTGAAATTGATTGAAAGAGATTGAATGTAACTGAAATTGATTGAAACTTGTGAAAGTGTTAGAAAGATATTAAATTTGGTTGAAAGTGAATGGAATGGGTTGAAACTGTGTAAAATTGATTGAAAGTGATTTTAAATGTAAATTAAAGTGATTACACGTAATTAAACAGAATTCACTAAATAGACCTCAGTGACTATCAGTGGGCTCGACCGTCAATAGAGAGTTTCAAGGCTGCCCTGGCACCCGCTAGGAGCGGATAGGATAGCCGCATCGTTTCCCAAACCAATACACATATGCCAGTACTTTGTTGCAGCAACGTAGTACATCAGAATGAGAATCATGCTTGTAATCACTAAATAGATTCAGTGAATCTTCATGCTTGTAATCACTAAATAGATCTTAGTGAATCTCCATGCTTGTAATCACTAAATAGCTCTCAGTGAATCTTCATGCTTTTAATCACTAAATAGATCTCAGTGAATACCATGCTTTTAATTTTAATCATTAAATAGATCTCAGTGGATCTTCATGCTTCTGTGCTTCTGTAATCACTAAATAGATCTCAGTGAATCTTCATGCTTGTAATCACTAAATAGATCTTAGTGAATCTTCATACTTGTAATCACTAAATAGATCTTAGTGAATCTTCATGCTTGTAATCACTAAATCGATCTCAGTGTATCTTCATGCTTTTAATCACTAAGTAGATCTCAGTCAATCTTCGTGCTTGTAATCACTAAATAGATATCAGTGAATCTTCATGATTTTATGCTTGTAATCACTAAATAGATATCAGTGAATCTTCATGCTTGTAATCAGTAAATAGATCTCAGTAAATCCTTATGCTTGTAATTACTAATATAGACCTTAGTGAATCTTCATGCTTGTAATAACTAAATAGATCTCATCGAATCTTCGTGCTTCTATGTTTGTAATCACTAAATAGAGCCCAGTGAATCATCATGCTTGTAATGTAATCCCTAAATAGATCTCTGTGAAGCTTTTTTTTTTTATTTTCAATCAAATTTGTTCACTGACATTTTCCAAAATTACTCGCTTAATTTTTTTTTTAATAAAACCGACTAGATGTTGTAGAGAAACGTTGCTTCCATCAATGAACCAACGCCATCATGATGCAGACGTCTTAGGCTACTGTAGCACCCTTTGCCTTGTCTCTAACGCCATCATGATGCAGACGTCCTAGACTACTGTAGCACCCTTTGCCTTGGCTCTCTAAACTCGATACGGACGACTCTCGTATATTTAAATCAAATATTTACACACATTCTTACTAAAATAAATGACGCGCTGTTACTGGGATAATATTGAAAAACCTATTACGCTACTTTCTATCCGTTATTGCGAGGTCTCAATATTTAAAAAAATTCCATTTTTACCTTAAACAAACGGGATGTTGTGTAATGTATCCTCGTACAATAACCAAAATTGTCCACGCCCTTGTAATTTATATTTAGGAACCACCCATTCAGATTTTTCTTATTTTTAAACAAGTATCTAAATAAAGATTTCTACGTGCTAACATCATTAGGTTTTGAGATATGTGCATCTTCTATATAATATAGGCACACCCAAAACTTCTTCACACCCTTTATCTACAACAACAGATAGCAGAATTTTTTGAGATTTTAAGGTGTCTAAATTAGATAATTGTGAATGTAAATTGTAAATGTAAATGACAATTCATTTGCTGTCCATGGAAATTACCTCTAAGTTAAGTGCTATTTTTTAACTGTTTTTTATGTTGTTTTGTTCGCTGACGAAGGCTTCCTGCCGACACGTTCATTGTTTTGTTGCGTTCCTTTTTTCAGGTTTAACACTACTTTGTTTTACTCATTTTTTAATTATGAATGTGTAGCCCAACATAAAATACTGCAATGTAAAACGTATTATTTTAGTACATTTTAAAACCATGTACATTTACCCTGCAGATCATTGACGGGGATGATAAGGAGAGTGTGGAGAGTGAAAAAACAAGACTAAGTCGAATTCGCAAGTTGCTCAGCATCATATCAAACAGAGGCCCTAATGCTTATCGTTGCTTCATAGATGCTCTGATTTCCAATGGCTATAGCAAAGTTGCTAAGGTTATTGAAAGCAGCGAGTCTGAGCAAACATATCTTTTAGACGGTAAGATGGTTTTAATCTTTAAATAGCATCCATTTGAAGCGTCTATCATTCAGACGTGCGGGTATGATGTCACAGGAGGGCACTGACGTTTGTCGCACTGTTTAAAAAAATTTGGATTTATTAAGTCCTTGAAGTTTGTCGTACTGTAGCAGTTCGATTGACAGATCTATGCGCATTTTTACCACGATGAAGTACGCGGGCTGTAATGGATCTCGGAGCGATAGTCGAAACCTTGAAATACGACCAGAAGTTAAGCTACTCCTTAACTGATCTTTAGATATTTATATCATTAAAAGGAATACAAAAGCGTTGTCCTGTTCAGTTATTTTCAGACGATATTCTCAATTATTTTTATTATAGATTTCTACTTTCACTTTGAAAAATCCTTTTCCGGTATTTATTGATACCATAATTCCAAGATGATACCTTGACAAAATGTGATGCCGCTAAAGATTTTGACTTTCACCGAGTAGGTATTGTGTTTTTTAAAGCGCTATACACTATAAGGCGTGTCCCTTGAAGCATCAATGAATTTATTTATTTAATTTAATTATTTTTATTTTTTTTTGTAAAAGGGAAAATGAAGGCGAAAAGGGAGCTTAGACCTAAATTAAAACCCTTTCTATAGTGTGACCGTAGTTTGTCCCTTGGAGTTAAAGTGTGGTGCATGCCTTTAGTGTTCCAGTCAAATCCCTTTTGAGTTGCAGATACGCCTTATTTGTCTAGCAGGGCATTTGGATCATGGGGCGGGATGATTGCGTAAGGAGTGTTCCCGGGGTAAGGCCATGACGGCTTGTCCATTAGCCACGTCTGCGACATGACGGCTAGTCCATTCGCCACGTCTGGGAGGCTGGAGGAGGTGGGTTTAATGCCATTTCAGTATCGAATCTAGTCGCGTCGAAAAATACCAAACGAATGATGAACATAAAGGTCACAAAATTAAAAACTTTAAATGATTATGAGTATTTTAATTACAAATAAATTATTTTTTAAAAATAAAAATTTAAAAAAAAACATTAATAGCTCACTTTGTGTATATATTATTAAATATGTGATGGATAAATAAAATTTAATTTCTTTGTTTTGTTTTTTTACTTTCCAGTCCAAGAATTGAAGTTTGCTGTAGATGCTCAAGGACAACAAATCAATCAGCATGAAGCAGATATTGATGAGCTAAAAGACAGGCAAGTCAGTTATAAAACTTCCTGCATGGAACTTATCTATCAAGATAACACGTGCGGAGAACTGAATGATGTTACTTATATAAAGTTAAGAAATGAATGGAACCAAGGCAGCCGTTTCACACAAAAGCTTTATTATTAAATTCTGTTGTACCAAGAATTACCGGTATGCATGGGCGCCCGCAGAAAACTTTCTGGGGGTGGGGGGCGCAAAAAAATCGATTAACTTTCTAGGGGGGGGGGGCAAAAAGTTTTAGTAATGTTTTAATGTAGTTTTAATTTACTGTAGCGTATTTGTATGGTGAACGAACGGACAGGACATCTGCTGAGTTACTTTCTCTTGATTGTCTCTTTACTTTAATCAATTTTTTGTTTATTTTTGTTTTACAATTTTGTATCCAATCAATCCAAGGGGGGGGGCGCAAGTGCCCCCCTTGCCCCCCCCCCCTGCGGGCACCCATCCCGGTATGCCTTAAATAATTGATCAGTTTGTAGACTCTAATTTTTTGTTTTTTTTTGTTTTCCAATTTTGTATCCAATCAATCCAAGGGGGGGGGCGCAAGTGCCCCCCTTGCCCCCCCCCCCCTGCGGGCACCCATGCCGGTATGCATTAAATAATTGATCAGTTTGTAGACTCACTCTTATAAATATACAGAAAGATAACAATGACTATGAAGCAATTTGATTTATGGAGAGAAACTTTGAGAATAATATAAATAATCTGTTGAAGCTTGACTTTACTTTATAATTTTATACTTTTTTCCCTGCAGATTAAATGATGTTTACCTGAAAGAGAATTATGAGGTTTGCAGTATCAAATTTTTTAATGTTTTTGTCATATACATGCTACAGTAAATTTTTCAGTTCGATTTGTAAAATTGGATTTATAAATATAAGCAGCCGTCCCAAGCCATGATGTTTTAAATTGTGTCTTGATTGAGGTAACAGTTCATGTTGTCATGAAGTCAGTCGCCCAGGCGTCTGACGTTTTGTCAGTAAGTTTGAGTTATTTAAATCATTTCTATGCAATGGAATGAGTGGCGACAAAAAAATGCAAAATAACAATATTGCCTTGTGGGTTCCATTATCTAAAAAAAACCTAATAGCCTATCGTTTATTGATTTAGATTTAGAGAGTAACATTAACATGAATCATATCTTACAACCCAGTAAATTGTGTTAGTATATGTATTATTTGAACTGTGAAATAGCGTCATTGAAATGAATCAAATTATTAATGACTGAGTCCATCTGTAGGAAATATTGAAAGAAAAGGAGGAAGAAATGAAACAAATTAGGAAAATCCTTGAAGAAAAAGAAAATGAATTACAACAACTTCGAAATGACCTACAAGTCGAAAGGTCAAGGCTGAACGATGAAATAGACAGTTTAAAGCGGCAACTACAAGAGACTACAAGACAATACAATCTTCAAAAAGGTCATTTTATTTTTGCATTAAATTGTATTTCTTTTTATAAAATGTGAATTGAAACCTGGTTCCGATGTCGACTTAAGTAAAGCAATTGAGCGTTATACAAAATGGCACGCTGAAAACCCTGTGTTTATGGACGTCAAACAGCACTCACTAATTCTCTGGTCACAGGTGCAACGAGCCCTATAAGGAAATTTAACTTTTCTACGGTGCTTACTCTTACACTATACAAGAAATGTACAAAGGTTAAAGTTAAAGGAAACTCTGAAAAAGGACAATAACAGAAAGTGGACGTTTCAGCTAAATAGCCTTCTGCAGCAAAAGTAGATAAAAAAAGAGACAAAAACTCTTAGCTTGTTGTATAGATATGTAGCATATAAAAAAGAGACAAACACTCTAAGCTTGTTGTATGAAAATGTAGTCTACAAGACAGAGACAAACACTGTTAGCTTGTTGTATAGATAATATGTATTCTATAGGAAATTTAGGGATTTTAATCGATAAAATCCAGAATTTCTAAATTATTATTTAATAAATATTTTTTTAAAAATAAGACGTTAAAGTAATTAGCACACAAAAATATTATAAAATAGTTACTTGTGTAATCTAAAGTAAGTGTAATGAAGTTTTCAAAATAAGAGAGAAAGAATAAGCTCTAACGTTAATTTGGCCAGTACCAGTATACAAACGAACAAAACCAGTGAATAATTATGAATGTTCATTTAGAGGAGCCCAGTTGCAAATGGCACTAAGTCCTTTTTTTTTTTTGAAAAAAATTAGTTAGTGCCCTTTTCTTAATTTATTGTTAAAAATACACATTTTGAATTTCTCATCTTAACATTCAGAAGGCTCTAAATGCATTTATTTTAAATAGAAACTGTACAGCAACCTTCAAAATGCTAGTTAAGTTGTAACACAAAATTCACTTTCCTGAAAAATAAGTTTGGTTGGACTTAGTACCTTTTGCAAGAGGGCTCCTCATTTGTTAGTCGTCATACTGAACAAAAAGTTGCCTCTAACCCAAAGTGATGGAGACATCAATAGATCGTTTTAAAAGAGGGGGTGTGGGCAAATCTCCCTGGACTTAACTTTGGCACGATCCACTGATGATCAGCTAGCTACATGCATATGATGAAAATGATGACAAAAGTTTTGACTATAACAGTTCATTACGTTATTTTTTTTTCTCCAAATGAATACTACAGGTGAAATTGTAAGACTAATCTCCGAAATGGAAGCTTTGAAAAAGTCAAACAAACGGGAAAAAGGTAACTGACTAGTTTATTTCATACTATAAATTTCTCACAAATAGTAGTCAAGACTCAAGAGCACTGCGTTTTATATAGTGCTGTGACTCATGTTGGCTGAGCAGTTTAGCCAGATGGTTCTCAACTTTTATTTTAAATTATGGACCACTTGCATAACATATAATATTTCAATGTCAGGCAAAGATTGTTTAAAAATTCAAGGCATTCACATTTTACCAAAATAACTTTTTATATCACTGTCTGTGAAGATATAACCTATTATGACAACTTGTCATACACCAATATTTAAAATAATTCGATTAAAATTAAAATTGAAGATGTATCAGCTGTTACTCGGGCAGACTACCGGAGTGTGCGTCGTGGAAAGACAGAGGTTCGGTGAACACCGATTGAGAACATTGGTTCAGAACCTTTTTTTTTTTTTTTAGAACTTTTATGTCAACAATGAAGCTTAACAATGAACCTGGCAAACCCATAATATGATTTGCATCATGTTTTTGAAGATTGTACTTTGCTGTATAAATAAGATGTTAAACGAGATTGAGGATTAGAGAGGGTGAGAAAGTGAGAAGCGACAGAATGTGGGGGGGGGGGGGGAGAGGGGGGGGTGGGGAGAAAAGGGCATATATCGATGTCCGGTTCAAACTTTAAAAAGTCAATCAATTTATATTTTAACAGAGAAGGTAGACACAAAAATGATGGAGATGGACGCAAAAATGGCAGAAATGCAAAAACTTATCAAGGTAAGATTTCTAAGTTTCTCATTTAAAAAATGGTAACTTTAGACGAGATTTTAATTTTTAAAGGTAATAATTCATAAAAATAGACCGCTGAAGAAGTATAACAGAAGCAAGATATTCAAACGGGATAAATCGGTAATCCAATTTCTTCCCAGAACATGGTACCCCGTCAAGTAGGGCTGCTCGAGCCATTCACCTATATCACACAAATAGCGTGATCAAGCTAAACATTAAAAACTTAATTAACGCTGGATCTTTGTGGGAGAACCTTACAGGAAATATGGGACAAATAGAAACAAAGATATATTTGATTTTAAGTCATTAAAAAATATAAACTTACACTTCATTATTTGAATACATTTTTTTTATCTTTTATATTAACTTCGCGTTTGTTCGTGTTTCTTTCTTTCTTTCTTTGAGGCGGCACAATCTTAGTAAGGCCAGTTGCCCACTTTCGTCATCCTATCAAGCTGAAAGTTGGCACATAGACTCGTTGCACTTGTCAGCATTGTCCATCAAATTTTCAGCCCAACCCCCCCCCCCCCCTGTCAACTCCTATAACGTCTTCTTGGATTGATTACATTCGTCAGTTCTTTCACACGTTGAAGCGTCGTACTATTCTCACTATCAATTAACAAACTCAACTCCTTTTCATAATAACTATAACTTTAATATCTAAGTAAATATAATAAACATCCTATCACTCCAAGGTTCCACTCAAGACTGCCGCACTACTAAAACATACGTCACAACACTGCATAGACAATACGTCACGACTCAGCATAAAAATACGCCATAAAGACAATGGCGGGAAGAGCGTTCACTAACTATAATAGTCAAGCGCGGGAAAAGCATTCAACAACTAATGAACATAATATTGAGTCGCAACAATTACTAATGAACGCTCATACTCGACATATCCCCCCTCTTTCATTTCAGATTTCACTCAGGGAGTGAAATCGTCACCAGACTTACAAAATTTACATGAATTACATCAAGAAGAGACCTTCAGCCATATGAATGGTCCTTATCAAAAAACATTATTTAGGTATCACTGAAAATCAAACAGATTTATGATATACTGCAATGAAATAAACAATCCTTCGTACATAATTTTAAATGCAATTCAAGAGTTAATTCATGTACGAAAATAAAAATCAGACCATTGAAATTGAATGTCAACATTAATTTTCATTTTTCATTCCAATAAAAATAATTATATTTTTATCTAAAAAATCAGGCCAAATACATCAATATCCTTACTGAATTTGAAACTATAACTAAGTTAATCCAAATCATATCATCAAGAAGGTGTATTTTTAAACAAAACCAATGGCCATCACTATAAAAACACAAAACTATCTAACATTATTACAGGTGAGAGATGTCTCACCACAATTTGAGCAGCCTTTATTTGCTCTTAAATAACACAGCTACAGATGGTGGGACATATCTTTTGTCCGTGGATTTCACAACTTTATGCTTCAACATGTTAATTATAATTAGAATTATCTCTCCCTGTTCTTTTGACCCGTGGTCAGAACTCATGTGAAATCTCAGTTTTACAATACATATTTTTAAATTGTTACAAAATGAAAAACGAGTCTCATAAAAAAGAAATTCAAACAAATCAGGAACTTCAAGGCAATCATGGTAATAGTTCATTTTAACAGATTCATTTTTTTAACAATACAATCAAAAGCCTCACCTCCCAACTCATGGACCTGACATCTCACATCCTTTTGAAAATCATAAACAAGTGCACCTTTAGAGCTGGCAGCGCTCTTTTTAACACTTTCAGCATTAGTTTCCAACTTATTGTTAGAGCACTCCTGGCTCTCAAAATCCGGACAACCTTCACTCACATTACTTGGGAATTTATTTTCATTACAGCTATCTGTAACAATATGCGAATTTGAGCAGCCCTGGCTCACATTTACAGGTGATTCATTATCATTACAGCTATCCGTAACAATATGAAAATCTGAGCAGCCCTGGCTCACACTACCTATTGATTCATCATCAATACAGCTCTCTGTAATACTATACAATTTTGAGCAACCCTTGCTCATAACAACTTGTGATACATTTTCATTGCAGATCTCTGCAGTAACATCAAAACCTGAGCACACCTGGCTCACATTATCAACTAATTCATATTCATTACCAGTACATATCTCTGTAAAAATATCAACATTTGAGCAACCTTTGCTCACATTACACAGTGACTCATTTACATCACAATAATTATCAACAACAATTTTCTCTCCTTCCCCCACCTCAGGGATTACACTCACCTCATCAACCTCACACAAAAAATCAGACACTTTAACTTCAGGACTTACATTATCTGATGGCTCACCATGAGATACAACAAAAATCATGTCCTCAGACATTAGAACAGGGTTCTCTTTGCTTTCAAGGCAGCCCGTTCCCATAACAACCAATTCATTACATGCTGTGGCGCTGGGACAATCCCCTGCATACGTCCACCTAAGGTCATTTCCAATGACTTCTACCATATTAAATTGTCGTCCCCTTTCTTCTTTACATTGGACTTCCTGGGATACACCAACTACTACAACCTCGTTTTGACATGAATCTAAATCTATATATGTACCCTTTGCCACTGGGGGTATGTCAGCACGGTCAACGTTGTCCCTTTTAACGTCAGCTGACGGATCAATTAACAAATCACTGTCATTTCTATTTAAAAAAATTGAGTCGTCAGCAGAGGCAATAATATCATTTTGTTCCTCAGTATCTTTAGCCATGAACCGTGGTTGCGAGGCCGACTCTTGCCTGTAGTCAGGATCATGAGTATGTCCACCGTTATCCACATATTTGTTTTCACTTACATTAATAGAAACTCTATTAAAATTTTTATAGGGATTCTCACAGTGAATGCTGGCAATGCCATAATATATTTTTTCCCCGTGACTCTCGTCATCGTCACTGTCGTTATAATAATATGCCTGTCTATTTAAAATAATTTCCCGTCGTTCTGCCTCTAATTTCGCACGTCTAATTTCTTCATCTAGTTTATTGGGTTTATATTGTCTCTGACTATCTCGGGTTTCGTACTGTCTCGGTCTGGCTGTATGTTCTACATATCTCTGTCTATCTCTAGGTTTGTACTGACTCTGTCTATCTCGGGGTTCGTCGTGCTGTCTCGGTCTGGCTGTATGTTGTACATATCTCTGTCTATCTCTAGGTTCGTACTGACTCTGTCTATCTCGGGGTTCGTACTGTCTTGGTCTAGCTGTATGTTCTACATATCTCTGTCTATCTCTAGGTTCGTACTGCCTCTGTCTATCTCTAGGTTCGTGCTGTCTCGGTCTGTCTGTATGTTCTACATATCTCTGTTTAGCAAAACTTTCTCGCTCTCTCTGTTTACCTACACGTTGTAGCTCTCTGTATTTATCTATGTGTTCTTGCCATATCTGCCTTTCTATACGTTTCTCCTCTCTCTTTCTATCTATACGTTCCTCCTCTCTTTGTTTTTCCCACATTCCCATTATAAATTCCACAAGTTTTTCTGCCTTATAAGAAAGTAAAATGCCAACACGCTCAATTTCTTCTAGGCTCAATTTCCCATACTCGACATATCCAGCCATAGCAATGCAAATTAAGGGTGATCATACAATAAACAATAATTAGGTTTAAGGACCAATCGCAGTCTGTTTAAACTAACTCTAGCAGAAATCTAAATTCTACCCAGGTAAAAAAAAAAAAATGTAAATACAAAAGAAAATTTATGCCAAAAATGTTTCAAAACAATAAAAATCCAACTTGCCTGGTTCGTGAAATGTCCTATAGAATTTAAATATTATTTAAAACACACACTGGGCTTAATTAAGTGTCAATGGTTCTTTACTGTCAATAGTTCTCTCACAAACTTCAATTGTCCTATATGGCGATCTTGGGAAACAGTCATTGAGGTGTGGGTGACCGGGACGGGTCACGGGACATCGGCAGCTCACTGGACAGAACGTAGGCGAATCGCCGACACTGGACAGTTCGTGGGTAACTCACCAAAACAGGATCGGGCATGTGCAGCTTGATGCAGGACGGGACGTTGGTGGCTCGTTGAAGCAGGACAGGGCGTTGTTCAGCTGGGTGACCGGACAGGGCCACGGACTTCACAACTCACTGGACACGAAGTTGGTAGCTCACTACCGACAGGACGTAGATAACTCGATACAGGGAAATGCGTAGTTAATTCACTGGAACTCAACTGGACGTTGTCGACTTGACGAAGGTCAGGGCTGGGTATTTCACTGGAACTGAACACGAAGTTGGTAGCTCACCGCTGAAAGAACGTAGATAACTCGATACGTGGAGGGGCGTAGTTAATTCACTGCAGCTGAACAAGAGGTTGGTAACTTGATAACGGGCATGGCGTAGTTATTTCACTGGAACTGGACATTGGCAACTTGATAACGGGCAGGGCGTAGTTATTTCACTGGAACTGGACAGGACGTTGGCAACTTGATAACGGGCAGGGCGTAGTTATTTCACTGGAACTGGACACGAGGTTAGTAACTTGATAACGGGCAGGACGTAGTTATTTCACTGGAACTGGACACGAGGTTAGTAACTTGATAACGGGCAGGACGTAGTTATTTCACTGGAACTGGACAGGACGTTGGCAACTTGATAACGGGCAGGGCGTAGTTAGCCTGTTGCAGGTTAGGACATAACTAGCCTAATACAGGACGTAGGTGGTTGATGGAGTTACTGGCGTATGCAACTCATATAAACTTGACACACGGTGGCAGCGGGGCTCCGACATTGAAATACGGGAACATGCGACGATGGTTGTAACTTCACTAAAGTTGAATAATAAGAATGTTCTTGTACTTTACCTCAAGTATGAAAATAACGAGGTTCACCAATCCCGGATGAGAAGCACCCATGTCAACTCCTAACGTCTTCTTGGATTGATTACATTCGTCAGTTCTTTCATACGTTGAAGCGTCGTACTATTCTCACTATCAATTAACAAACTCAACTCCTTTTCATAATAACTATAACTTTAATATCTAAGTAAATATAATAAACATCCTATCACTCCAAGGTTCCACTCAAGACTGCCGTACGACTAAAACATACGTCACAACACTGCATAGACAATACGTCACGACTCAGCATAAAAATACGTCATAAAGACAATGGCGGGAAGAGCGTTCACTAACTGTAATAGTCAAGCGCGGGAAAAGCATTCAACAACTAATGAACATAATATTGAGTCGCAACAATTACTAATGAACGCTCATACTCGACACCCCCCCCCTCCCAAAATCGCTTTTGTTCGTGTTTCTTGGTGGCAAAATCTTTGGAAGGCTAAGTGACTCACTTTCCGTCATCCTATCAAGTTGAAACTTGACAAATAGACTTGTTGCCAAAGACGACAGACTTTGTTTTCAAATTTTAAATCCCACTCCCCACAACCAACCTTCCACCCCAAAAAAAATCTTTTTTCCTATTTTTTTGAGGAGATTCTAATTGACCCACTGAAAGTTGGCACATAGACTCGTTGCAAATGAAAACACATTCGATCAAATTTTCAGCCCCACCCCAATCCCCAAAAATCTGTTTTTCAAGGGAAGATGAATGAAATATGATTTGTTAAATACGTGCTTGTTTTTGTTGTGATAAAATGGGCAGCTTTTGCTTTGTATTTTTGACGCATTTGGATATGCAGTTGTTGTTTTTTTTAATGTATTTTTGAAAGTAAAAATGAAGGAGATGTGAAACGTGTTTCCGACTCAAGTTTACCCATTGACATAACCACTTCTCAATAAATGTTAAATCATGTACAATGATAGAAAGGCAAACAAAAATGCCTATAAAGGATTTAAACGAAAAACTTTGGTTTCAGTTGTTTGTTTTGTTTTTTAAATTTTTTATTTTTTTAACATCCATTTTGGTTTGGAGAGATTGTGGCTTTGATTTGTTGATGTTACCTATCGTCAAAATACATTGTCCTCTGCTATTGTTTTTTTTGTGTGGTTTTTTTTCGCGTTTTCAAAGCATGTTTCATTTCTAAGAATCGACGACTGGCTTTGATTTTAAGAAAATCCTAGGAGGTCGTCTGACTTAATGTCAGAAAAGATTTAGCTCAAATAATAATTTTTTTTTTTTTAAATATGATATCTTACTGTCTACTTTTTAAGCCAGAAAGACAACACGTTGGTTTATTTCATAAGCTTAAGCGTATCCTAATTATTGTTTTCCTTCTACAGAACGTGGATGAAAGGACAAAACCTAATAACAGAAACAAGCCTGAGCCCAAATTCCCTGTCAATCAGAATGTAACTTCAGATATGCGATTGCTTTCGGTGCAAGTGTCAATGCAAGCAAGAAAACAATTAAATTTAAAGACCACAGCTGGGAAAAATTCAAGATTCAATTAAAAATGTCTATAATCACATAGATTATATATATTTACATATATTTACATATACATACATACATACATACATATATATATATATATATATATATATATATATATATATATATATATATACATATATATATATATATATATTTTTCAATTTTTTATTTTTATATGTGTATTTTTTTACTTTATTTTTCTTTCTTTTTATATATAGAGAAATGTTTATATATTAAAAAAAATAAATTTAAAGACCACAGCTAGGAAAAATTCAAGATTCAATTAAAAATGTATATAATCACATAGATTATATATATATACATATATTTACATATACATACATACATACATACATATATATATATATATATATATATATATATATATATATATATATATATATATATACATACATATATATATATATAGTTTTCAAGTTTTCATCTTTACAAGTGTATTCCTTTACTTTATGCTTCTATCCTTGAATATCTAGAGAAACGTTTATAGATACGGTTGGAAAATATCCACTTTCTATACAATCAAATCATCTTAACAATATAATTTAAATGTATGCATACTCATTACCCAAACCATCGCACAATATTGCATTTTAAACTCTTTAAGTACCGTAGGATAAAGTTGTGTTGTTATTGCTGTTTGCTGCTACATTATATTAAGAGGAAATTGAATATTTTATTGCCTCATTGCTTTATTAGACGTTTAAAAAAAACAGTTTTTTAGATCTATTTTTTAAAATAATCATTCATAAATAGAATGCAAATATATTATTTATATTTCCATGTGCTGATCTTTTCTATTCTGATATGTGTCCAGAGTGTCACTTAATTTCAAAGAACTTGTATTGAAACTTGTATATGTATGAGCGCCAACTATTTCCTGCCTAGTTTGCCTAATGGTTAAACCGGGTCTGGGTATCCCCAGTGTCGTAACATAAAGGCGGAAAAGGGGGGGGGGGGGGGTCTGTGTAAGGAGATCTTCCCATGTATCACTTCTGTTAGTGTTATTATCAACATTATATTATAGATGTATACTCCCCCCGAGTAGAATTTAGTCAGAAAATGGGTTGGGTATCCCCAGTGTCGTAACATAAAGGCGGAAAAGGGGGGGGGGGGGTGTCTGTGTAAGGAGATCTTCCCATGTATCACTTCTGTTAGTGTTATTATCAACATTATATTATAGATGTATACTCCCCCCGAGTAGAATTTAGTCAGAAAAGAGGGAAAAAAAACAATTGAACAAATTGTTTATATAATATATATATATGGCTTATGTACATATAATGCATGACTCATATGTTGCAAATGAATTAATCTGGTATATTTTTTGAATTGTTTTTTTTTTTTATTAATCATCATTTTAGCCGAAACAGAAAAAATCCTTTTATTTTATTAAATACGATATACTTATGATAATACGGTAATAATAATATTGATAATAATAATAAAGCTTTCTATATCAAAAGATGATCTGTTGCTTTTGTGGTTTTTAAAAATAAATATCAGATAGAAACGAGCTCTTAGTCTAAATTTATCCTAAATCTCAGTTTTTAAAAACCAGTTTTCGCAAGTTTCTTTTATTTTGTCAAAGAACACTGTAAGATTTAAAAGGTAAAAGGTCAATCAGTTCTTTTTTTTTTTTTTACACACGCGTGAAAAATTACTATCAGTTGTAAATCAAAAAATAATTCTTCTTATTATAATACGTAGCAAATAATAATTTTAAACTGTTGCCTCAGGCCTATTCATTTATTACCGTCGCCATTTCTTTAGCCATGGAATATCTTAACCACTATTCCTGGGTCCTTTACACTTTCCACAGTTTATTGGCGGGTTCCATGTGATAGCTGCAGACTTCCGAGCGATCGGTGAAACATGTAAAGGCGTGTACGCAATACACATTTTTTTACAGATTTTTATTTTATTTAGCTTGCGATTTCGTCTGTTTGTCTAGGTTTAATCTATTAACCCAATTTTGGGCCACTTCCTGATCTCCTATTAGGTTACCGGAAATTTGATCGAAAGAAATTTCGTCGAAGGTAAATTGATCAACGGTAATTTGATCGAACGGAAATTTGGTCGAATCTTTTTTTTCTTTTTTTTTTTCAGTTCACACGTTAAAATTTTCGTCAAATTTCTTTTTGAACTCAATATTGTAAAACAAAATGCTGCGTTCAAATAGAAAATTGAAGCAAAATTTTAACGTAAAAATTGAAAAAAGATTCAATCAAATTTCCGTCCGATCAATTTACCGTCAACGAAATTTCTTTCGATCAAATTTCCGGATACGCTCCAATTGAGCTTAAACTTTGTAAACTTACCCACGCCCCCCCCCCCCCCCCCACGATGACAAAATAACCCTTCATGAACAGTAGGTCACCAGTGACGTCCATTGACCCTTGAGTAACTCTGCAGATATATCAGGACTCAAGGACGGAAAGTGATTTCAAGATCACGATCGTTGGGAGCTTACAACATTGCAGATGTGAGAACTCATATTTCGATGATTAGATAATTTGTATCATAAAAGTTGTTTCACATAACACTTTGTCCTATCATTGAATTCGCCAATGGGCCACAACATCTTTTGTGGAAGCTGTTGACTTTCTGCTCTTGACTGGAATATATGGTCCACGGAACAATGGACTACTTGCGACCAGGGGGACAAAATCCGCACCCGTTAAAATCTAATTTTTAGTTGTATACCTAGGTAGTGATTTAGGACACTTTGACCTTTAAGTATTCGTTGTTTAAAAAATTAAATAATTGTACTTTTGTTGATAATTTAAATATTACGATTTTAATACTAAACTTTAGAAGGTAACAATAGATATTTTTGTTTAAAAGGCAATTAAAAAAAATAAGGTTATATATATATATACACACACATATGTATGGTATGACTGCTTCCATTTCCGGATAGCGCGCAAAATATTTTTGCCAATAACTACGCTAAATGATGTTTCTTAAACAAACGCAACTGCATTTGTTGCGTAATATTGTTTTTTTTTTTCTTTTTGGAAATGAAATTGTCTCAATTTGAATATGGTGTAATAAATATTATGTTTAAAAGTAGTTGGGACATCACAATATTAATATAGTTCATGGGCATAAAATAAAAAGTGTGCAGTGACGTATCATGGGGGAAAGGGTGTAGCAAATATTCGGATTCTTAAATGTGCATTACTTGAGTTTATGTTTTGTCACTCGAGTAGATGGGAAGTTCACACATGGCTGTCGCCAATGTTTGGCGAGCTATAACTAAAAGCATTTTTTTTTTTTTTAAATTTCTTAAAATTCATTACGCAAAAAAAAATATGTGCAGAAAATATTTTCAAAAAATGAATAAAATTGCAACATAATTAAGTCTTGTCTACATTCAATTTGAATCTTTTTGGCCCTACATATAGTGCTCATTTGCACAGTATTTCAATAGGCAATGCATTTTAATAACTTTTAAATACTTTTCGGTGCGTTTAAAACGCAGGAAGCGGGCGATATTGAAAAGCCCACACCTACAATGACATTTTTGTATGAATGTCTAATTATACTGTTGGAATATTTGTGTATAGTCTAGTAAGGGTAAGAGCAAAGTCACTTAACTTAGTTTCACTGATATAAACTAAAGTAATAAAGCCCATGCTTTAACTTATTATTTCTTTTTAATGTAGATTTCATCAAAAATATTAATACTTTCCCTGCATTTTAAAATCATTAGACAGGCGTGTAGTATTGGTTATGTTGAGTATAAATAAAATAAAACATATTTTAAAAATTATTTAAAGTTTTCATAGTTATAGTACTTAGCATAAAACAAAGAGTCATTGGCGATCGACGAGCTATTTATTTATACTATACTAAAAATGCTTTTTATCACTAAGCTTGAAAAAAATATTACACTTATTTTGTCTTAACCGGCATATTAGGAACGCTTCATAAAAGGTTACGGTTGAAAAATATGCAAATTTATAAGGTCAAATTATGCACTCGACCGCTGAATCAGTGAATGTGTAAGGATTCGGCCATTTTCTTATATTCTCTACTTTTTCTAATTTTGCTTTTGGTATGTTTGGGTATGCTATAAGTATCTACATAATTTGATTTTATTACTTGCATGTAATTGATTTTTTTTCATCATTTTGTCGAAACTCCCCTACTTTTTAATCTAAATCTTAAGATGGTAGCTTCCCGCAGTCGTCTCTGAAACAGTGAGCAGTAACAAATAATGGTTCCGTCCAGTTTTATGGGCTTTACTTTAATCTTAGATATTGAGTATGCCTTTTATAGTCTATTGAGACAATTACTACTAGCTTTAGAACATAATTAATATTACAATATTAGTAATAATTTATAGTAAAAATTATATTATTAAAGTTAAGGCATCGCCTCATACTCTTCATCATAGGCTAGCCTACTTATTATTCTTTTGAAAGTTAAATTTAGAGACTTAAACTTTAATTAAAATTCATTTAAAATGTTAAATTTAAAGGGACTGTAAAAGGGGGGGGGGGGGGACCTCTTGATTTTAAAATTAACAGTGGCTAGCCTACTTATTATTCTTTTGAAAGTTAAAATTAGAGACTTAAACTTTAAATAAAATTCATTTAAAATGTTAAATTTAAAGGGGCTGTAAAAGGGGGGGGGGGGGACCTCTTGATTTTAAAATTAACAGGCTTATTTCATTAACTGAAACTGAGAAATAAGTCAGCACTATTACTATTAGTAAGTACTAGTCTAGTGGTAGTTGTGCCATAACATAAGTATTTCTGCAGGAGGCTACCAACTTTCAGACTTATTAGTTAGTGTTAGTACTAAAACTAAATCCCCTAAAATATAATACTAATCAATTTGGGTTAATTTTAATACTAATACTAAACTAAATAATATTAAAGTAACTAATTGTTAATTGTATCATATTATAATTAAATTATAATTAAATTATAAGTAAAGTAGTAGTGGACACTTCACACAGTCACTGTTGACTGTTAAATAAAAAATATATCAATCCATTTAAATTAGTGTTCTTTCTAATTCTAATAAATAAGTGTAGTGTAGGCTGTAGGAATAATAATTTTACATACTCTGTGTGCAAACTTGGACCAATCACCTGAATAGGGGTGCCAGGGGCGTCTATCCCCCTTGATGTGGAAGCAAGCCCCCTCCCCCTCCTTAGACCTTGGTTGGTCTTGGTAAATAACTTTATGTGGGTCATGCCAATCAATCAAGGTATTGGTGATTGCTTCCTTGAGTTTACTATGAATATTAGTAATACAAAAATTTACAGTTAAAAAATACTATTAGCTCAATAATTCCTCACAATTTTCAGCAAATTGAATCCTGTGAAAATGTATTTTAATAAGCCTATAATTTTAATTTGGTTTTAATTCTTGACATTAAGACTTTGTTCAAGACATTCAAGTGACTGTTAAAATATCAGTCGCATGTCATTCCATGCTAGAGGATTGGCATTCAATTTGCAGCCTAAGCACTAAGCATGTCAAATAAAATAGACAATTTTTTTCACCTAACAACACACCCCCAACCCAAATAAAAATATAATTTTTTTAAATTATTCCTAATTTTCCATTGTTCTTTCCCATTTTAACTTTGCTACATGGAGAAATTCATTTGTTGGTGGGGGGGGGGGGGGGGGGGGGGATGGGGCTTTGACTATTAAAAGATCAGCTAAATTTCCTTCAAACATTCATTATACAAATTTAAAAAACATGAAAGACTTGCAGCAAAAGCACATCCCACATTCTGCCTTTCTGTGCACAAATGTTCTTTTTATCAGACTTGCCTTCCAGTTCCATTAGGTATTAGATTTTAGCATGACTTTTAGCATGCTATTAAATGTGGAGACTTTTCTGGCATTTTAAAATTTAAATTAAAATATCAAGAAAAGAGAATTTCAAAATCTATACAGCTGTAGAGTTAGAAAATTTTAAGGAAACTGAAATTGTTAATGACACCCTATAAAAATTAGTCCACATCATGAATCTTTAGCATTCCTCACACATTACGGCTGATAGCCAACAGTACCTTCCCATGATGTCTCCCTGGTAGAAGTGAACAGAAGAAGATAACCTTAATTGTGTGTATAGTTCTAGTTTAAAGATAATAATGTATTTAGAAATTACAATAACAAACATAATATTATTGGAATTATTTTTTCCCTCTTTCTAGAGATCTTCTATCTTGTGAATGCCAGAACTACTTTGAAAATGGCAGAAAATCACCATCGTGGCAAAGCCAACCACACTGGGCACAATACCAGTCTTAACATAAATCCCAGCAACACCCACAGGATCAGTGAGGCCTTAACTCCTACATCGAGTACAGCATTATCATCTGCCAATCAGGGAGAAGGTGCTGTAAGGATTCCTCTCAGTCTTAGTGCTGAAAACCTTGACAATGTTCGGGCTAATGGCATTCAGTTCACAAATTCAAACCTTGGTCACAACTCTGGCATAAACAGCAATGGTAATATTGTAAGTGGGAGTGGAAACTTTAACCTCAGCTTCAGCAATGGTAATGTTATTCTCAACAATCCCCTTGATGGCAATGTCAGCAATGGTGGTGTTATATTAGAAGCAGTCAGTCTAGCTGAGCACCAACATCATCAACAGCTTCTGCAACTCCAGCAGCAAAATGCTATTCGATCCAATGGTAGGACAGTTCTACATTCAAATGAAATTAGTTCCAATGGAATAATTGATTCTCAAAACTTAGGCAATGGACACTTGATCAGTATGGGTGGTTCTGATGGAATGGCTGTCAGTGATGGAAGCAACTCAGCCAGTGGTCTCATCCAAGCTCTTGGTGCTGCAGTGAGCAGGGCTGTAGCTAATGGACATTTTTCCAACCTTTTATCTTCTGCCATGAACCTACCACTTTCTATTAATCAAAATGGGATTGTGAGTGGCAGCGAAATTATGACCTTCAACACAGTTCCTACCAGTATCATGAATGGTGCTAGTGCACAGCTACTGCTCAACCAACAGCAGCAGAATCACCAGCAGCTTGCCCTTAATCATTTGGACAACACAATCAGCTCAATGCCTAGTGTAAACCTACATCATGGTGGTATCAGCATGGCCAGAAGTGACGTTGGTGGCAGCACTGTGACGACCTCTTCTGGGTTAGGAAACAGGTACTGGATTTTACATTTTAACCAAAAAAATACTACATTTTGCTGTTAAGTAAAGTTTTTAGTGGGAAAATAATTTGTCTTATACAGTTTATTTTAATAAGAAATTGCAAGATATACTAAATCAGATTATAATTTACATGAGTAAAAAAAAAAGAATTTTAATAATCACTTTACATTGATTTTATTAACATCCTATTATAACAAATCAAAATAACAAGATAATAAAAAATAATTTCATATACCTCATATTTTAAATAAACTAAACTATATCAATATCACTAACTTTAATTAACTAATTAATTTTTGGTGCCTTAGACAAGATCATATTGTGAAAGAATTTATTTGTTGATAGTGAATAAGCTTTCAAACCACTTTTAAGCAACGATTTTGGCATCAAATCAGGTTAGGTAGTACTGCTTTATCACACATTTCAAAGCATTTCAATTTCTTTCTCTGTTAACTTTTGCAAAGCCAATGTATGCCATGTATTTTCAGCTCTGTTACAGTGTCCCTGGGCCAGCAGCACCAACAGCAAATGTGGGTGCAGCCAGATCAAAGTGGTTTCCTGCCGGCAGCCGTAAGTCTCGCTTCACAGGGTCTGGCACTTCAGGGGGCAATAACTCTCCAGGGCCCGACCAGTTCTCAGGACAGATCGTCCGTGCAAGTTCATGAGTTGCAGCATTCGCACATAGATGGAAACCATTACCAAGATCTGAGGGCTCAGTTTCCAGGTATTTTCTCATGACCAAATGATTTTCTTTAAGTATGGCAGATGATTCTTGAAATAATCAGAGGAAAGAGAGCAGCTATATTTTTAGGAAATGACATCAGTGCATTTTTACTCTTTTTGTGTGACCTAGACCTGTTAAAATTCCTAGGTAATCTTGTCTTATTTTTGTGTGTTGAGGACTTGTGGACCTGTTGACTTCATTTTAAATGTAAACTTTGTATGGCTCAGTATTTATGTTTGTTTCGCATCCCCCTAAGCCACATTTGCAATCTGGAAATGGGTTATAAATTCAGATGCCATTGTTTAAGTGAAAAGCTTGTTGTGTACAAATGTTTATACATGATATATGCAAGCTATTTTAAGTGGGTTGTGTTAAGGCCTTCTACACTTTTTTTTGTTTTTATTGTGAAGGTGTGTTTCAAGTTCAACATGGAAATAGAAATGAAACATATCAGTCAGCTGCTCACTCCACATACGGGCGGTCAACTCCAGTGCAAGATTATAAAGACATGGGAGATGACAGCGAGGCTACACCATCATTTTCAAATTCTCAACAGATGTCAGTGGAGAGTCAAGCAGCTGTAAATGTAGCATCTCAACTAATTGAGACTTCCGCTGTTGACAGTAGCAGTCTTCAACAGGTTTGCAATTTTTCTTATTAACTCGGGACATCTCTTGATTAGAACCATGAATGGCATATATGTTTCTAGACTGTGACTATTCGTCCTCGGGTACCAGAAGTGAGAAGTCGGATGTCATTTGTGGTTGTTTATTTTAGTTAAGCTGAAGAATTAAGTTTAGAAAAATATAGTCCATTCAATTATCTTTCATTTGCTACCTCATACCCAACAAAATTTTAAAAAGTTTTTTAATCCCAACCTCTCACTTCTGGTACCTGGGACGAATAGCCACTTCATTTTTTTCTATTAGATTCTGGATGTAGACAACATCTCAATTTTGTGTAGTTTAATAAACTTGTAGAAAACAAAACACATTGAACTGAATTTATAATTTGGCTTTCTTAACATTTCTGATAAAGACAAATATGACCCCCAGCTAAACTTAATAAAAAGTACTAGCTTTTACATAAGTGTTTGTTAAATAAAATAAAAAAACAATTTTATACAAATGAACACAAAAAAACATTTACAAAGCTTTATAAATAGTTACAGTTTAAGAAGTTTTTCCATATTCAATAAACAATGTATTTCCCAATTTTAAAACAGTGCTACCAACTTGTATTTGATGCTGGCAATAGATTGATGACGGTACAAAGAGTGATGTCCCCTTCTGATTGTACTGTTAGCCAGTCAACACTTAGTTTTGATAGTTCTGAAGCACAAGCCAGTCTTTTGCCGATGGTGAGATTTTCATTGTTATTAACAACACAAATATTTCCTTTATATTGATACAGGAAAATTTAAAACATTTTAATCTATATTTTATAGTATACAGCTACTACAATTTTTACTGCAACCAAATTTCTGTATATAGATGAAATTCATCTTTATATCAATTTCCTTTCCATCTGGTATTATTTGTTAATTCTGATTTTTCAGCATGCTTTTATTGTGGAATAAATACTTTGTAATTGACTTATGAAGTCTTGACTAAATGAAAACCACACAAATTTCTTGTTTGGTTTATACTAAAATAACACAAATTAATTTGCTGTTATTATTTTAGTTGAAGCTCTAGATATTGGTGTTGGTGTAATACTCATAAATGTTAAATTCTGGTTGAACAAATTATTTCTGTTGTGATGTGAAGAAAAATAGAACCCTAACTACCTGACACCCCAAATACATGACCCAGCAATAGAAGCTGTCAGGGTTGATAAAAAAAAATCTTTCAAATTGTTTTATTTGCTAAATATTTTGCTTCACTTAGTTGTTATTTTTAAACATTCAGTAGTAAGTTTTTCAATCATTGGCCAACATTTAAACCACACTACAAACATTAAGGCAACCTCTGCTAGTTACGCCCATCCTTTTTTTATGATTCAGACTTCTCAGCCAGGTCAATCGTACACCATGGTCCAAGTTAGTACCATGCCCAACCCATTCGGACCAGGGAGCAGTACTGGTGAGGTCAGTACATTATCTGTTTCAGTCTTGTTGGCTATTCCAAATAGATCTGATCATATGGGTGTCATCTCTGTTGAAGATCAGTGTCGAGTATGAGCGTTCATTAGGAATTGTTGTGACTCAATATTATGTTCATTAGTTGTTGAACGCTTTTCCCGCGCTTGACTATTATAGTTAGTGAACGCTCTTCCCGCCATTGTCTTTATGACGTATTTTTATGCTGAGTCGTGACGTATTGTCTATGCAGTGTTGTGACGTATGTTGTAGTCGTGCGGCAGTCTTGAGTGGAACCTTGGAGTGATAGGATGTTTATTATATTTACTTAGATATTAAAGTTATAGTTATTATGAAAAGGAGTTGAGTTTGTTAATTGATAGTTAGAATAGTACCACGCTTCAACGTATGAAAGAACTGACGAATGTAATCAATCCAAGAAGACAGTAGGAGTTGACATGGGGGCTCGTCCGGGATTGGTGAACCTCGTTATTTTCATATTTGAGGTAAAGTACAAGAACTTCCTTACTATTCAACTTTGGTGAAGTTACAACAATCGTCGCATGTTCCCGTATTTCAATGTCCGAGCCCCGCTGCCCGTTATCAAGCTGCCAACGTCCTGTCCAGTTCCAGTGAAATAACTACGTCCTGCCCGTTATCAAGTTACTAACCTCGTGTCCAGTTCCAGTGAAATAACTACGCCCTGCCCGTTATCAAGTTGCCAACGTCCTGTCCAGTTCCAGTGAAATAACTACGCCTTGCCCGTTATCAAGTTACCAACCTCGTGTTCAGCTGCAGTGAATTAACTACGCCCTCCACGTATCGAGTTATCTACGTTCTTTCAGCGGTGAGCTACCAACTTCGTGTTCAGTTCCAGTGAAATACCCAGCCCTGACCTTCGTCAAGTCGCCAACGTCCAGTTGAGTTCCAGTGAATTAACTACGCATTTCCCTGTATCGAGTTATCTACGTCCTGTCGGGGGTGAGCTACCAACTTCGTGTCCAGTGAGCTGTGATGTCCTGTGGCCCTGTCCGGTCACCCAGTTGAACAGCGCCCTGTCCTGCTTCAACGAGCCACCAACGTCCCGTCCTGCATCAAGCTGCACATGCCCGATCCTGTATTGGTGAGTTACCCACGAACTGTCCAGTGTCGGCGATTCGCCTACATTCTGTCCAGTGAGCTGCCGATGTCCCGTGACCCGTCCCGGTCACCCACACCTCAATGACTGTGTCCCAAGATCGCCATATAGGACAATTGAAGTTTGTGAGAGAACTATTGACAGTAAAGAACCATTGACACTTAATTAAGCTCAGTGTGTGTTTTGAATAATATTTAAATTCTATAGGACTTTCCACGAACCAGGCAAGTTGGATTTTTATTGTTTAAAACATTTTTGGCATTAATTTTCTTATGACTGATGTATTAACATTTTTTTTACCTGGGTAGAATTTAGATTTTTGCTAGAGTTAACAGACAGCGATTGGTCCTTAAAACTTAATTATTGTTTACTGTATGATCACCCTTAATTTGCATTGCTATGGCTGGATATGTCAGTAGGAAATGGAGTTTAGAAGAAATTAGGCATGTGGGTGTGTTACTTCTTTATACGGGAGAGAACCTAGAGGAGTATATAAGAGTTAAGTTCGAAGAACACGTACGGGAAGAGAGAGAGGAGGAACTTAGAGCCAGAGAGGAAGAACGTATAGATAGAAAGAGAGAGGAAGAACGTATATGTAGACAGAGAGAGAATGAACGTATATATAGACAGAGACAGAAAGAACGTATAGATAGAGATAAACAGAGTCAGAGACAATTTGAACTAGATAAACTTGATAGAGAAACTAGACTGGCAAAATTAAAGGCAGAACGACGGGAAATTATTTTAAAGAGACAGGCATATTATTATAGCGACAGTGACGATGACGAGAGCCAAGAGGAAGAAATATATTATGGCATTGCCAGCATTCACTGTGAGAATCCCTATAAAAATGTTAATAGAGTTTCCATTAATGTGAGTGAAAACCACTATGTGGATAACGGTGGACATACTCATGATCCTGACCCCAGGCAAGAGCCGGCCTCGCAACCACGGTTCATGGCTAAAAATACTGAGGAACAAAATGATATTATTGCCTCTGCTGATGATTCAATTTTTTTAAATAGAAATGACAATGATTTGTTAATTGATCCGTCGGCTAACGTTAAAAGGGACAACGCTGACCGTGTTGACATACCCCCAGTGGCAAAGGGTACAGATATAGCTTTAGATTCATGTCAAAACGAGGTTGAAGTAGTTGGTGTATCCCAGGAAGTCCAATGTAAAGAAGAAAGGGGACGACAATTTAATAAGGTAGAAGTCATTGGAAATGACCTTAGGTGGACGTATGTAGGGGATTGTCCCAGCGTCACAGTATGTAATGAATTGGTTGTTATGGAAACGGGCGGCATTGAAATCAAAGAGAACCCTGTTCTAATGTCTGAGGACATGATTTTTGTTGTATCTCATGGTGAGCCATCAGATAATGTAAGTCCTGAAGTTGAAGGGCATGATTTTTTCTGTGAGGTTGATGAGGTGAGTGTAATCCCTGAGGTGGGGGAAGGAGAGAAAATTGTTGTTGATAATTATTGTGATGTAAATGAGTCACTGTGTAATGTGAGCCAGGTGTGCTCAGGTTTTGATGTTACTGCAGAGATCTGCAATGAAAATGTATCACAAGTTGTTATGAGCAAGGGTTGCTCAAAATTTTTTAGTATTGCAGAGAGCTGTATTGATGATGAATCAATAGGTAGTGTGAGCCAGGGCTGCTCAGATTTTCATATTGTTACGGATAGCTGTAATGATAATAAATCACCTGCAAATGTGAGCCAGGGCTGCTCAGATTTTCATATTGTTACGGATAGCTGTAATGATGATGAATCACCTGTAAATGTGAGCCAGGGCTGCTCAAATGTACAAATTGTTACAGATAGTTGTAATGAAAATAAATTCCCAAGTAATGTGAATGAAGGTTGTCCAGATTTTGAGAGCCAGGAGTGCTCTAACATTAAGTTGGAAACCAATGTTGAAAGTGTTAAAGAGAGCGCTGCCAGCTCTAAAGGTGCACTTGTTTATGATTTTCAAGAGGAGGTGAGATGTCAGGTCCATGAGTTGGGAGGTGAGGCTTTTAATTGTATTGTTAAACAAAATGAATCTGTTAAAATGAACTGTTGCCATGATTTCTTTGAAGTTCCTGATTTGTTTGAATTTCTTTTTTATGAGAATCGTTTTTCATTTTATAACAATTTAAAAATATGTATTGTAAAACTGAGATTTCACATGAGTTATGACCACGGGTCAAAAGAACAAGGAGAGATAATTTTAATTATAATAAACATGTTGAAGCATAAAGTTGTGAAATCCACGGACAAAAGATATGTCCCGCCATCTGTAGCTGTGTTATTTAAGAGCAAATAAAGGCTGCTCAAATTGTGGTGAGACATCTCTCACCTGTAATAATGTTAGATAGTTTTGTGTTTCTATAGTGATGACCATTGGTTTTATTTAAAAATACACCTTTTTGATGATATGATTTGGATTAACTTAGTTATAGTTTCAAATTCAGTAAGGATGTTGATGTATTTGCCCTGATTTTTGAGATAAAAATATAATTATTTTTATTGGTATGAAAAATGAAAATTAATGTTGACATTCAATTTCAATGGTCTGATTTTTATTGTCGTACATGAATTTTTAACTCTTGAATTGCATTTAAAATTATGTACGAAGGATTGTTTATTTTATTGCAGTATATCATAAATCTGTTTGATTTTCAGTGATACCTAAATAATGTTTTTTGATAAGGACCATTCATATGGCTGAAGGGTTCTTCTTGATGTAATTGATGTAAATTTTGTATGTCTGGTAACGATTTCACTCCCTGAGTAAAATCTGAAATGAAAGAGGGGGGATATGTCGAGTATGAGCGTTCATTAGGAATTGTTGTGACTCAATATTATGTTCATTAGTTGTTGAACGCTTTTCCCGCGCTTGACTATTATAGTTAGTGAACGCTCTTCCCGCCATTGTCTTTATGACGTATTTTTATGCTGAGTCGTGACGTATTGTCTATGCAGTGTTGTGACGTATGTTGTAGTCGTGCGGCAGTCTTGAGTGGAACCTTGGAGTGATAGGATGTTTATTATATTTACTTAGATATTAAAGTTATAGTTATTATGAAAAGGAGTTGAGTTTGTTAATTGATAGTTAGAATAGTACCACGCTTCAACGTATGAAAGAACTGACGAATGTAATCAATCCAAGAAGACAGTAGGAGTTGACAATCAGCTGTCTTCATCAGCTTCCATCAACAATGTGATTGGGGGTCTAAAATTGAGTGAGCTCATGATAAGTGGGTAGCTGCATTAGACATTAGAACCACAAGCACCAGTTGGATTTGATTACGTTCCTTCTTCATCCTAGAAATGTTCAATTCTTACTTTGGATTCATCCCATTTTCTAGACACGTTTGTACATTTATAAAATATTTTTTTTTAAAGATGTATTTGACAAAATTTATACAAGTTTATTTCAGGGTTTGAGTATAAATTAATATTTTAATTTGAATGATTTCATACTGCTTTCTTGCTTAAATCAAATAAAATCTTTTATGATCTCCTTTATTTCATATGTTTCTACTCTACTGCTAACTTGTCCCACAGACCAAATCAGACATGGATGGGGTGACAGAATGTGACACCACACAAGAAGACATTGAGTTTCATAGTAAGTGATCTGTTCTTTTATATAATGTAAGTATTCAAGGTCAGTTCATCTATTTAATTGTATTATAGTTTGCATATGTTACGGTATAATACATTTTAATTTGTGATTGATCTAAATATTTCTAAGAATTCTAAATGTATTTCTCATCAATGCATTCCGTATGCTACATAAGCATATTTAATTTTTAAAAATATTTTCAATCCTTTTAAGTCTTTATTAAGGCATCAAAAGATTTAGATATTAAAATAAAATGATTAATATGATTATTTATAACATTTTTTGGGTCTTTTTTTGTCTTGTGGTCCAGGTGGTGGTTTTGTGTGTTTTTGTTTTTTGCATGTTAAGTTCAACATTTTATTTGTATTTTATCAATTGTTGACTTTCTTATATATTCCACCAGGAAGTCCCACATACTTGGACAACTCCAGCAACATTGATGATGAGCCGTCCCTAGATTCAACTACCCTACACTCCACCATACAGGTCAATGCAGGCACCAGCTCTGAGGACGTCATCATGGATTCTACCCTGGACAGCAGTGACCTCACTGCTCTGCATCCTGTTTCCCTTGACATGTCTCGTATGTTAACAATACATTAATCTATGAAATTTTAAATTCAACATTTTGAAAGATATTGGAGTGCAAGAACTGTACTAATAATAAATAGATGATTTAATTGAGGTTGAACTTGTTGAAAAAAATATATATATTTCCCAACAGATATGTTTCAGCTGCTCACTGCTATGAGTGGTTTCTGTGAATAAAATTTACCTTAAGTG
This sequence comes from Lymnaea stagnalis, assembly GCA_964033795.1. Classification (NCBI taxonomy): domain Eukaryota; kingdom Metazoa; phylum Mollusca; class Gastropoda; family Lymnaeidae; genus Lymnaea; species Lymnaea stagnalis. Next base: position 259,390 of record CAXITT010000705.1, on the reverse strand, counting down.
CTTATTATCTATGGAACTGATTGGTAAAAATTTTAATGATCCTTTTTTTTTTTAGTATCTGTGCAGCTATATTTGTTATTTGTAGCACTGCTTACTTATTGTTTTTACATCACAGAAGAGATTGCTGGACCCAGTGGACTTGTGTCATATTCCAATTCTAGACTAAAGCCTGAAACCACTATAAAAGTATCAACACCAAGTAGTATAATAGCAGTAAGTTAAGAATGCCTATCCCTTGAGTGATTATAATCTTGACATATGACCTGTACACACACACCCTATCTTTTAACAGAAGATACAGGGAAGTATTTCTTAAAATGAATTTTTACGTGAATGAGTACAGATTAATTAATGTTTGTATTGAACAGTATCTGTCTCTTTTGAATGGTGTTTAATAATCTGAAATACAACATGTTCAGAATGGAAAAATGTATTGTTTTGAGTTTTATCACCCCAATACTGTGCTTGTTGTGAAGTGTAAACTTTTCTAAATCTTTTTTGAAAAATAATAGCCCCTCAAAGCTGATGTATTCTGTTTTAGTTTCAATATTTCTGTCAAAGTATTTCAAATTCCTGGTCTAAAGTTGATGCCTAATTTATCATCTTGTATTTCTGTAACAGTCTGTTCGCAGAAGCAAAAGACTGGAGCAAGTGAGGCTAGAGCCTAGAGCTAGTCAGAGGAAAATGGATTACAAATCAGAGCCGTATGATCTTAATATGTTATGTAAGTTGTTCAGTTGTAATTAATATAATTTGTTTTTAACCTAATCTTGTGATAACATATTCTAGAGATCTTTTCTTTTAATTATATTTTACTTCAACTTCCTGTGAAAACCCTCTACTTTTCATTGCCTTTATTTTTTTCCCCCCAGGGTGTGAAGACTGTATGCAGAGCTATGAGGTTATGTGTCCCATCCACAAGATGGTGCTTGTTCAAGATAAAATTGTCATGACAAGAGCATATGCCAGTTTGCCCAACCAACTGCGTATATTTCGCATACCAGAAGCTCAAATTGAACCTGGTGATTCAGGTCAGGATTGTAGAAAATGTTGGAATTTGTTTAGTCTTGAAAAGCTTTTTCTTGTAATTGAGATTGAGCCTACAGTTTGTATTCACTTTGTGGCATACTTCCATGTGCCACACACATCTGATTTCCATGTGGCACACAGATAATGAACTTATAATACATTATAATGATAAGGTGTTTAATTACAACTATTTTTATGCTGATAAAATGTTGAGTCTGAAAGTTTAAGTTCTCCAAAAATGTCCTATCTATTCTTGTTTAATTTGGTGTAACCAGTAAAACGTATGTCAGACCAATTTATAAGTTAAACAAAATTATTAATTTAGTAGCACATTGAATAAGTAAAGACTGAAGCAGTTCTTTGTCCTTAGAATTGTATGTTCATATCATCTCTCAACTTCTTTCTGTCTATTCACCCGTTCGACAGCTTCGCTCTTCCACAGACAAGCGTTTTCTGTCCATTCCCAAGACACACACTAAAACATATGTCTCTTTTGATAATATTTTTATGTACAGTGCGGTGAGCCCAGCCCTAGGCTGGGGTACCGCGTTATAAAAGACCACTAATTATTATTATTATTTCTTTATTCCCTCCTTTCAATTAATATTTAGACACACATATACACACAGTTTGGTAGCTAGTAATCTGGTTATAATAATTCAAATTTATTAAAAATTCAAGCGTGTTCTCCAATAATACTTCCATGTTGTGCTAGGCACAATGAGAATTATTAGTCCCCCATCATTTGCATATTGTTTTCTTATGCCCACTGTACTCATTTAGACATTTATAGATTTTCGAAGCTTTTTGTTGAAACTTAATAACATGGGCTTGTATTATAATTAAATGATTTGTATTAATTTTAAGAGTAACATAAATATACAATTGAAATGTTTTGACCCTTTCAGCTACTGTATAAAAGTTTAATAATTATCCTCTGCACAGATCACGGTGTTCAGGCCAAACGTCAGATACCCAAGTTTACACAGTTTGGCCCCTTTGTTGGTCAGTTGGTTGACTCTATGGATCAAGTGACAAGGAAGTTTTTCCCCCTTGTGGTAAGATACACACATGGCACTCAATGCATTAAGTTAATAAATTACTTCATTACTGGAGTTTTACTAGTCACAATAGAACAAAGAATTTCAATATATAAAAAAAGCTACACATTGCATTAGAGAGATAATAATTTTTATTTATTGAAATCAACCAAATAAATGTTTTTAATTATTTTAGGGTTGAATAATTAACTTTTGTAAAGGTGTAGAGAAAGTTACCTTTTTTTTCCTAAACGAAATTAAAGCATAATTATTTTTTATTTAATCATACTAACACCTTAAGAAAAAATGTATCAGGTACTTAACTTGGCGTGCATGAGTTAAAATGTTAATTTCATTAGAATTCTTTAACTTGTGGAAAGACATTAAATTTAGTTCTAGTAACTGTCACATTACGCATTCAGAAATGAAAGGAATTTACTTAAGCAATTGGAAATTGATTTGTTTGTTGTAGCTTGAATATCCAGATGGCAGCTGTAAATACTATGAAACCGGTGATGAAAACAAGTGCAACTGGTTGATGTTTGTCAGGCCAGCTAAGTCTTTTGCTGAACAGAATCTGGTGGCCTACCAGCACAAGGACAGCATTTATTTCAGTGTAACCCGGCTTATTGAGAGCAAGCAAGAGCTGAAGGTGATCACATTAAAAACAAAACAAAGTTTAATTGTGGATGTCTTATAACACTAAATGAATTTGAATTGCTTATGACAATGACAAATAAGTTTTGAGCATAATTTAAAAACTTGAAGTGCAGAAATGTGATTTTTTTTTTTTTTTTAATGGAAATGTTGTGTGGATAATTCAAGCTATTCCTCAAAAAAATGTTAGAAAAAAATTTAGTTTGATTTTAAATTTAACATTTGTTCTTTATAGAAAACATAGACTGAAGAATTAATGTTTTTTAATGTTGAAGCTCGTCTGTTGGTTTATAAAACACCAAAGTAATTGTTACAAACTCTGTGAGTCTGTGTCAATAGTTCTATTATGTGTGATTATATCATAAATCAACAGGTGTGGTATTCTGCACCTTTCGCTGAGAGAATGGGGGCCAAAACTTTAGAGCTGACAGTTGATGACCTGCAAGGTGTGCCATTCTTATGATTAACTTAAAACTTAATATCAAAAAGAGCTTTGTTATTGTATTTTTAATTTTCTAAATAGATAGGTATTTAAATTACTTTTGTATCCAGAACTTTTCTACGAAACATTTTGATGCCGCAAAGTTCTTGTAAGAGTTCTGGGAGAAAGTAAAAAAAATAAATTTTCCATGATTTCAAAAGGAACAACACAACACCAACTATTTTTAAGCCAGTTGACAACCATTACAAAAATGAGAAAAAAAAGTAAAAGTATTGGGATCATCAGTTTTCTCCAACACCTGTTCAACAATGGAATTTGTTTTATACCATCTTGTGGGAGAGTTAGCTGCGTGCTTCGAGAGTAGGAGGCAGCCAAACAAATTTCCACTGTCAAATATTTTTCCAACTTTTACCATTCTTAACATCAATTCTCTATGTCACTAATGCTACCAGATGGCCCTCTGATTTCAATAATTAAAATTCCCGAATGAGATTCTTTAAAATACTGCGAGTACATTTGGTGCATAATATTTTCTTTTGTTTTATGTAAATAGTCTCAATTTAATTATGGTGTTATAAGTCTGCAGTATAAAAAGGGGTGGAATATAAGAATATTAATATAGTTCAGGGGCATGAAAAACTTAGGCAGTTGAGAATCAGCAGTGTTAAATTGGACAGAATAATAAGGTGGGGGGGGGGGGGGGGTAAGCTTTAATTGGAATCTTTTAAAGTGCATTACTTAAATGCATCTTTCTTTTTTATTTTTTTTTTTTTAGTAACTTTAGTAAATTGAAATTTAACACATTGCCGCCTTCATTGTTTGGCAGTCTATAGCTAGTTTCTTTTACTTAATTGGGATAAACTATTTCAGAGACCTATAAATTGTGTTTTCAGTGTAGCATTTAAATATGGGTATATCTAATTTGAGCTTGGTAGTGCTGTATAGCATATCTTGCTATTGGAGATTAGTTAAATGCATGATTTTATTTTCATTTGGTTGCATGGCTTGAAGCTATTTTAATGCTTTTTGTCATTTTCATGTATATGAATATGATATTTTATGGACATAGAAGTGCTCATTGTATGTTAGATAGAAAAGTTGTAGATTTGAAAGTGAAACTTTTTCCTAACATTTTGTACATCCTATTTCCAGCCCTGGATGAGGAAGATGCCAGATTTGGATGTTTTGAATGCAGCCGTAAGTTTAAGTCCTCTGCGGCTCTACAGCAACATTTGTCAACTCATGATGCTGAGGATATGAAAGATTTTGATCATGATGGTGACCAAGATACAGATTTCTTAGCTAACCTAGAAGAAGGCATGGTTAAAGGCAAACAGAGAGCGGCAGCGGCTGTCAGGAAAAGGTTACTGCAAGGGAAAATGAAAAATGTGAGCTCGGAAGTTGGTTTATCTTTGATCCTGTAGTGGAGACTTAAATATTCAATGCCACTTACATATTGAACCTTTTTTTTTTTTTTATTTTTAGTTAATCTTGTTCATGAATTGTTATTTTACAGCTATACTTAATCAACTGATGATATGTCCATTTTCATAATGACATTTTATTTGATCTTAAATGTTAGAGAATTAAAAAAAAAAAAATTACATCTTTTTTCTATTACAAAGGTCTTTTTATGCCAATGTTAAATGATTTAAATCTAACCAAGATGTCACAGCTATTCGTCAATGTAATTATATTTGTGCTTTTTTATTATATCTATTCCTTTTATTTGTCCTTTTGCAGGGTGGAATAGAAGCAGGCAATTATCAGTGGAAGAAGAAATCAACAAACTTGTACCTTAGGTGAAATGCCTAGTTAATTTTGTTTGCATCATTTCCCTGTGAACCTATTTCATTAATGTTATGACGGTTGGACTTTATTGGTTAGAGAGATCTGCAGTTTACACTTGACAAAGATGGAAAGAAGGGCATAGCACAGAGGTTGTTTTTTAAAACCTTTTTTCGTATGTCAACTGTCACGTGCAACCATTGCAATTAGCTCACTGTTTAACTAAACAGAGTCCTTATCAATTTCTTAAATCTAACTGGAGGTAACAAAAGCTTTCACTATTTTTTTAGTAAAACTTTAAAGAAATACAAGAAGCGCCAGTGGTCAGATAAGACGTTGCTCGGCATGAAGAGCATGTACAAGAGGCAGGGTAAAGTCTCGGGTGGCAGTGAGTGGATGTGTACGCACTGTGACCTGACCTTTGACAATGCCTCGCTGCTCAACCTGCACACACTGACTCATGCTGCGGAGGATTTGGGGATGGACGAGATCAAGAAATTGACGGGAGACCAGGGAGCAGGGGTAAGGTTCTTGTCTTGTTTGGCACACACTTGGGTGTAAGCAGAGAGCAGTGGTAGGAGTAAGATTGTCTTGCTGTAAGGCACACACATAATAATAAAAATAAAGTTTATTTTGTTAAAATCACGCTTCATCCCCAAAGGCTTGATGCGCTGTACAAAGTCAACCATATTTAAAAGAGAAATGAAACAATCTATCCACATTAAATCACAAAACGCAACACTACAAAAACTACAAACGAGCATACCCATTCAAAGTCTTTCATCCCTTCCAACTATAAACAACACAAGCCAATAAACATCTAGGAGATAATAGCTAGCTGGAAAAGATGGTAGACAACATCACCCCAGCAGATGTTTGCGAAATAGATGTCATTTGTGTTTTCAAATCGGTTTTGAAGGATTCCAATGTCTGGCTGTTTCTGAGAGCGACAGGAAGTGTGTTCGAAATTGTTGGGCCAGCAAATGCGAAAGTGCATCTTCCGTAAGTCTCAAGGCGAACATGGGTATCGAGAGTTTGCCACTATCAGATGAGCGGAGTTGTCTAGTGGGTACATAAGGTGTCATGAGCACTTTGAGATAGGACAGCGCCAGGTCATGAAAGCAGCGGTAGCACAGAGTTGCTATTTTGTACTCTATGCGAGCACGCAGCTCTCTCAGAAGTGTTTTAGCATGGTCGAATTTGCGTTTATGTAGTACAATGTGAGCTGCATTATTCTGTGCTTTTTGCATTTTATCCAGGAGCGTAGCTGAAAGACCCACCATAAGAGCATTGCAGTAGTCCATGAGTGTAAGCAGAGAGCAGTTGTATTGTTTGGTAATGCATGAGTGTAAGCAGAGAGTGGTTGTGTTGTTTGGTACACGCATGAGTGTAAGCAGAGAGCAGGGGTAGGAGTGTTGTGTTGTTTGGCAGAACTTTGGGGTGTAAGTTTGGGGATGAACCAACTCTGAATCTGAGTGTAATTATTAGCTGTTCAAATTTTAATATTTTTAATTGGGCTTTCTTCTTATTTGATGTTCTGTGTTCCTATAAATTATCACACACTTATTATAATGCCAAAAATAGGAAAACACAATGTAAACCATGATTTAAAAAGATAATTGTTTCCTTTTTCTAGCTTAAATGTTTTGGTTTTTTAAAAGAATTTTTTTGTTGCTATGTTAAATTATTGAATTAACTTTGATGTTTAATAAATTTTTCTCTGATTTTCAATTTTAAAAAAAACTTGTTCATATCATACTTGAAACTGAAGAAATGTCAATTACAATAGATTTAGATTTGAATAGCCTTGACACATTTGCGTCTATTACCTCAGGCCTTCCAACCCCCAGTTCCTGATATCCTCACTGTGTAGCCCATGCAACCAGTGAAATATCCTCTTCAATACCAGGCACAAAAACATAGCAAATCCCCTCTACATACATAGGAGCCAGAACGATCAATACATTGATCATGGGCCCTTAATATATATAGAAGAAGAAATTGAATGTTGTATTTTCTCCTTCTCTGACATTAGATCTCAATTATAATACCAATCTTGTTAAATGTTGTATTTTCTCCTCTAAAACTAGATGTACATTTTGATAGCAATCCTGTTAAGTGTTGTGTCTCCTCCTCTAGATGGCTCAGTCTGAAAGTGCCACTGGAGATGAGAACTCCTCAACTCTGGCAAGCCTAATGAACCTGAGTAGTCCCATTGTGGTGTGTCCCAAGTGCAGCATGGCGTTTGATGACCACAAGAGTCTCATGAACCATGTGTCTATGCATGCACAGGTTAGTTAAATGGCCTTAAAAGGCTTTCTACTTTTCCCGTTGTTCAGTCTTTCTAAAAAAAAATTTTTTTAAAAATAATTGTTAAGAGCTGGACTAAGCTGTTATTATTTTTAGAATGTGCCCTATAGGTGCCATTGAACCCATACTCATTAAAATTATTTCACCCTATGAGTTTTCAAGGCAGCTCTCTTATTTCTGTTATATTTCTACTCTCTCCACCAGCCTTCCAGTGAAAAGAGACCCTTTGACTGTAGGAATTGCAGCAAAAGTTTTTCAACTCAAGAAAATCTTGCAAAGCATCAGATGGTGCATGGAGATGAATCTGAAAAGCCCCTCCAGGTAACTGGAATGCTGTTGTCATTTATTGATTGTGGTGGGTTTTTGAAAATTAAAAAATGGTTTTATGAGACACTTCTAGACACATTAATGTGCACGTTTGTCCTAAGGTTTTTTCTTAAATCTCACATAAATCTGATAGTGTTGTTTGTCTTAAATGGCAATGGGACTTTCTGTTATTTCTAATACAACTTCAGTAATAGGGCTTAACATCCATGGATTTATTCGAGTAGGAGTTAAGATCGTGAACCCCCTGACTGGCAGCCTTTTAGCTAATGCAATGTTAATGGGCATGAAGAAAGAAAAAAAAAGATATTCTTGGGTATGTGTACATCAAGTTTATTTGATGAGTTGAATATTCTGACCAAGATAAGTTTACTTGACAAACTGTAAATTTACTCTAAAGCTCTTCATCCTACCGTGTTATTCTTTGTGGGAGAGTCTACCAGGGGCTTGTGATATAAACTAAAAGCCTAAGCTGGCATGATGACTTGAACGGGGATCAATGAAAATCTACTTCATTTCGAAAACCATTTTTTCAGTGTGCTATTTGCTTTAAACGTGTCATGAACAATGCAGCCTTGGCGTGCCACATGAAAACCCACAGTGAGAAGAAATACTACGACTGCCCTGTGTGCAATGAGGAGTTTGACTTGGTGGCCGACCTCAGAGAGCACGCCCTCCGACACATGGACAATCAAGGGCTCTACCCCTGCAACTCATGCACAAAGATATTTGAGGATTTTTCAGTGCTGAAGAAACACATCAAGTCACTTCATCCTGACAGGATATTTGTGTGTCCAGAGTGTGAGAAGGTGAGTGCAATATAAAAACAACTCTGCCGCTCTTAACGACACCTTTCTGGATAACTAGTAAATATAAAACATTGTTTTTTGGTCCCCATCTTTTCTTTGAACATCAGCATTATTCTAACTTTACAAACTTGAACAATTCCATTCCAATGATGTAAATATTTTTTTTAATAAAATTTTTAATTTCAACAAACATGTCATTTGAGGATCTGTCTACCTTTGTGAGATTAAAAATGTCTTTAAAAAACAAACCACAGAATGGCAGTCCGTTCATGGCATTATTTGAGATATCGTCAGTATGTTGAGTGGTCTTTAGAGTGTTCACATGTTAAGTTCTGTTGAGCAGTTATGTTGAGTAATTTGAGCCAACGAACTACCTGTCTGAATACCGGGGAGTTAGTAACATTTGGGCGCCCATCCGGGAGCACCATTTAAACAACTCACATTTTTATTGACCTTTTAAGCTTCTTCCAATCACATAGCTAACCACAAGTAAACAACTCACCCTTAATTCATCATGTTCCTTACACAATCCAACCATGCTCCCAAAACCAGTTCATAACCTTAACATTACACAGTGCAGCTTTACCCAGTGCAATACAGTTTCAATTCTGAAGGAGAAGGCTTATACCACAATTTAGTTACAAGCTTTATCAATGGGTGCGATGAAAATTTTCTCCAGTTGAATGTCTCAAAAACAAAGGAAATGGTTGTTGATTTCAGGGGGGGGAAACACCAGATTACAGATCTCAACATTAAAAAAAGTGTAGAGATAAGTAGAGGCATATAAGTACTTAGGTGTCACCATTTAATAATAAGCTAAGATGGCATGAGCACGGCCAAATGCTTTATAAGAAATTCAACCAAAGTCTGCTCCACCTGAAAAAAAACTGTACAATTTTGGCATAAACAAACAAGTCGTTAACTTATTCTACAGTGCAACAATTGGAAGCCTACTTAATTTCAGTATTATCTGCTGTTGTGGGAATTCAAGTCTGATATTAAACACCGCATAAACAGACTGATCAAGAAAGCTAGGAACATAACACAAACTAAACATCCTTCACTTAAAGGACTATTTGAAGAAAGATGTTATTGTAAAACTAAACACATTTTGGATGATTACATCCCACCATCTTCATCACAGATACTTAGGATCGGCCCGTTCGGGATGAATTCTTTCCGTCAGGGCGAGGATTGAAAGCTATAAAAATTCTTTTGTTCTCCAATCTGTACGAATTTACCAGCGTGCTCCCCCTGAAGTCACAAATCTTAATAAGTCCCTGATATGGCTAAGATAACTCACTGAATGGCATTTTTATTTTTTTCTAGTGAAATAATTTATTACAAATGTCTTGTGTTCAAATTGTTTTAATTTTTGTGCTGAAAATGTACAATGCAATCATAAAACATTTCCATTTGTTTGAATCAATAAAAGAATCTTATCTTATCTTATTTTTCATCATCATCTCAGCCATTTCCAAGATTGGATAAGCTTCGCCTTCACATGCTGCGACACACCAGCCATCGGGAGTTCATGTGTGAGACTTGTGGTAGGCAGTTCAAGCGCAAAGACAAGTTAAATGAGCACAGGAAACGGGTGCACTCAAAGGAAAGGATGGAACAGCAGCTCTACGCCATGCAGCAACAGAACAGCAAACATATCAGCAAATTCACTCCTAAGGTATAGGAACATTTCATTTCCTATGTTTTTTCTGCAAAAATATATTTCCCAATAAGCTTCAATGTTAGGAACTTTATTGGATTCACTTACTGGAATTTAAGATTCCCCAAGACAATAGACACAAGGGAAAAAAATTCTGGGTGATAAAGATAGTGCATTTCCATTTAATGTCTCCACAAAAATAAAGTAAACTGCTGAAGTGAAAACCCACTGACTCCACAAAAATAATGGTAAGCTCTACTGAAATGAGAGACCAATATTCATCTGAACTATTTTCCATCAGATCCAAAAATTGATTAATTTATTTTCACTGTCTCCTCAAATTTAGAAAGCTATCCATCATACCCAGTACTGATTTTTTACCATTTATGATGCATTATCGCTGACTCACTATTCAAAATTTTAATATATTTTTCAAATTTATTTTGTTTTTTCTTCCCGCTTTTATTATTATTTTTGCACTGATAAAGAATTCACTTCTATTTCTATGCATAGGTGCTACCATCAGAATGGCACAGATTTATCTATAAATGTCATACGTGCCTGTTAGGCTTTAAACGTAGAGGCATGCTGGTCAACCACCTGGCCAAGCGCCACCCAGACATTAAACCAGAGCAAGTGCCAGAATTAAATTTGCCAATTCTGAAAACTCAAAAAGATTTCTACTGTCAATATTGTAAAAAGGTAATGTTAAAGAAAATAATAAATGAAACCTGCTAACTTGCCTTGTGAACATTATTAATGTGGAGTGAAACAAATGTTAACACTTGCTTGGGCTGAAATTTTTTTCAAGACCTTATACTATTGTTTTTTTATTATTATTTTTTACCTGTTTCTTGTGTTTTATCTCTCATCAAACCATTTGGGTAAAAACAACAGATCTTTGCCTTAAAACATTGTCTTATTTTAGCAAGCCTACAGAACGTGAGCATTGCACTTCTGGAAGACAATGTTTCACAGACTGCTTTCAATTGCGCTATGTAAAAGACATAAAACTTGAAAATGACTAATTGGAGACAAAGTCAATATCGAGATGAGAATCAACTAGGCCCCACTGGTGGGACATGTCACACATCTTATACACAGCACCGGAAACAAGATCTTTGAAACATGGAGCAATGCCACAGTAATACTAATAAATACCAGGGAAAGCCTGCAGAAGATATAAAGAGCTAACAGCCAATATCCATGATTTAATGCATTGGAAAACTTGCAGAGAGGAGGATCAACCATTTCCTGTGGTGATGGCTAGATACAACGGGTACTTGCAGAGAGGAGGATCAACCATTTCCTGTGGCGATGGCTAGATACAATAGGTACTTGCAGAGAGAATGATCAACCATTTCCTGTAGTGATGGCTAGATACAACAGGTACTTTCAATGAACACCAAGCTGGCTTCACTAGCAATCAAATCAAATTTTTACCTGAGCAAGTGAGACAAATGTACCACAGCAGTCTTGTTGACCTCCATTTGGCCTGTAACTGCTGCACTGTACACAACATTGATGAATAGGGAAGCTGAATAACACCTGAAGTGACAACAGCTAAAAATGTCCTCAATGATTGCACAGTGCAAACATAAATATTGCCATCTTATCAAAGTGTGTCCTGAAAGAAGTTCCAATGCTTTAATGAACACTTAGGCTGGTTAAGTTGTATGGAGAAAAGTTAAAACTGTAAGTAAAGTCCGCCATTACAGTATACCCAGTCTTCATCATAACTTACAAAGTATAAACCAAAGAGATCATATTTTCTATTGGAAGATGCTACTTTAGGCAACAATAAAAAATGTTAACACTTTCAAAATACTTGACTAAAAAAAATTTCTTCATCTGTCTGCCAAATGTGACGATGGTGTAGACTTCACAGGGTTAAATCACAAGGCCTGGGATTTTTATTTTGGATGATAAGTTGGTTCCCTAGACGGCAAATTGCCTCTCTCCACTCAACAGGAAAGTCAAATGTGGTTGATGCAGCTTGGCACCAGTAGCATTGAAGGAGGTGCCGGAAGTTTCATTGTGTCGATGTTATCCACCTACGGGACTCCATCTCCGGGTTTGAATTCAGAGTTATCATTCTTTTAAATGAGTTGCCATCCAAAAATTAAATTACTGTTGTGTGATATGATTTCCCTCACTACAGTGGCTCGTACATTTCATCTTGATATTTCCTTTTCTTACAAACTTCAGATATACAAGTCCTCATCCAAACGAAAGTCCCACATCCAAAAGATCCACCCCGGCTGTGCTGTTCCCCCCTCCTCCAGGAAGAAACTCCCGCAGCAAGAAGCTTCAAGCTTTTCACACACAGTCAGCAGTGTCACCATGATGCCACATGGATGCAAGTTTTGTCACAAACAGTATGCAAGCAAGGCCAAACTACTGCAGGTAGGTTGCCTTATAAGCCTCAGATCAAACAAATATATTTTATAGACAATATTGATTTGTATCCCCTCAGACAGAAAATGTCTTCTCTCTGTCTGATTAGATCTTTAAAATCATATAAAAGATGTAAAGTTTAACTAGTACAAATTATATATATGTAATCTTAAATAGTACTAGTGATAAATATGTAAGCTTAACTACTACAATTACAAGTGATAAATATGTAAGTTAGATTATTTAGCACTCTTTGCGTCTATAACTTTGTTCAACTTGTATCCTTTTAACAGCATCAGAGGAAAAACCACCCAGAGCTTGTTGAGCCAGTCCATGAGAAAAAGAAAGCAAAGAAGGCACAACAAGACTATTTACATATCACTGTTACAGGTTGGTCAAACTTCCTCTGGTTCTGGTTCTTGTAGGGTACATTGCTGAATCCATGTACTGGCAAATGTGCAAGGGTTGGGAAAGTGATGATGCTATCCTAACGGCTCCTAGCAGATGCCAGGGCAGCCTTGAAGCTCTCGATTGATGTCGAGTCCACGACTGCATTGTCCAGGTGGTTCCAAGCGATTATTGTGCGTGGGAAGAATGATTGTTTATATTGCAGACCTATTTACCCTCGAACTCTTAAAATCGTACAAAATCATCGCATAATCATTCAATACATCCTCTTTATAGAAAAAAAAACGTGCAGTATATATAATTTATACACCTCAAAATCATACACTGTACGCCAAAATCGTAAGAGTAAACAGGTCTGATATTGCACTGTGTTACACCGAGGCACAGTGAAGCATTTGCTATTGTTCCAGATGTAATTGCTTATGGGGTTGTTAGTCTGTCTTTAATGCAAGGCATATTTTGGATCTGAGCAATTATGATTGTCTCTGATGGAAATGTTAAGAAGTTAAAAGTCTTTGCTGTGGTATATAGAAAAATATAAAAAAATATCGGAACAATATATGTTTAGGCTTGAAAATAAAAGACAAAACGTTTAAGTGGGTGTTTTGGCTGGATGCCTTCTTCAGCAGACAATAAAATGCAATAAACTTAAATTTAAATTAAAAATAAACTGATGTTTGCTAAGATCTCAATAAAGTCAATTAAGCTCAATTTTCAGAACTGGAAACGCGAAATTAATTCAGATTTTAGGCACCGTATCACATCAATCAAATATTCACTTACTAATTATCCTTAATTTCCATTCCTATTTTCAATTTTTGCTGTTAAAAATGCAGGGATAATACGGGACGCACATTTTTGTGTTGAACAACAAGCAGAGTAATTCCTTATCTATGGGGCTGGGGAATTTAAGGCCATGAAAGCCAATGGTTTAAAGGGTTAATCTATTTTTTGCCTTATTTTATATAGATCCTGCTCAAGGTATTGAAAGGTATGAAGCAGTTCCCATAGCAGTGGTAACACAGGGTGACTCCACTGGTGACGCCGATCTTTTGACCCAGGCCATGAGTGAACTCCACAATTACGCCAATGAGTTCATGAGCAACTCACGGCTTTCAATGACCTGTCCACCCACCATGGTAAGCCATGCCTTTTCACCCAACATGGTAATGATAAGCTAGGGCATTGTCAACCTACCACATTATTCACCACCTTGGTAGGCCATGATAATTTCCCTCCACCATGGTCAACTTTAATTTGATAATTTCCATTTTATTCTTAAGACTTTGATCCCCTAAAACTATAATTATACCTGGCATATCAGAAGATGCAAACTAGCTTTACATCAGGAACTAGGAACTTTGTAACTTTTTGCTTAGCATCTGGTTTATTTGAGCTGGCTTCATTCTTAAGTGTTTACAAGATTTTCTACCACTTAATTACGTGATGACCTACTTTACACTTTGAATTTGCTTTTGGAGTACATCAAACTGTTTCAACTTGCAGGTCCACATACAGTCCAATAATCAGTTTCAGCCAACAACCATCGACATCAACCAACTGAACCTTCAAGCCATTCATTCATTTACATCTCAGAATGGAGGTGTGGCCACAGTTTTAGCCCAACCCCAACAACCCACTAGTCCAACCCAAGCTGTTACAGTATTAGCGCCCAGTGGTTCTCAAACAATTAATTTAAACAACAGCCAGCTTATAACTAGGGCTCTGGCCAATGGTTGCTTTAGCAGCTCATTTAGATAGACTTAAATGAGGTTGTCTTAGTTTACAGCATGTGTAAATGAAGAGAAAAATTCTTAAGGTCTAAAAAACAACACAAGCATCTTAAAATGTCTTACTTTTATTGTTTATTTTGTGTTGATAATATGTATGAAGTCGTCCTGTTAATAGGGTGGGAGAGAATGCCCTTTTGCCAAAAGGATTTTTTTGTTTGCCAAGCTTTAATCCAGAACTACTTTAAAAGCTGTGTTGTCAAATCTGCATTATTAACATTTGAACACTGAGTAAACCTTTAAAATCTTCAACATTTTTATAAAAAGAGAATATTTCTTAGCCTGTGAATATGAACAATTTATAACTGATGCAATTGTGATGTAAGTTTATTTCTTAAATGATTTCCTTCAAGTGCCTTTATGTCCATCTAACTATCTGTAGCTGTAGTCATTGTCTCTTCATTTTTTTTGTTTACTTGGAGAGTAATTTATTCCCAGCTTGAATTTTGTGTGGTTCATGTGCAAAGTGGATCAATGCTGTCTTTACATGAATTTGGAAAACTCAAGAAAAATAGAGGTGCTCTGTAATGTGTTCAAGATCACTAATGACATGAATACCATATTAAATTTGTTATTAAGGTATATTTTAAAGAAGTTGACTGTCTGATACATGCCCTGTCATAATCTGGGTTGTACAACCAATAGAAGATAATTTGAACAATTTCATTTTATAGCAGTTTTTATAAAGCTATTTTGAAGAAATAAAACTCAGCAAGCTGGTAAATTAAGGACAGTCGTTTTGTTTTTTTATAAATGTCTTGTTTTACACACTGGCAGCTTGAATCACAAACACAAGTTCGGCTATTTTTGTGTAAACAGCATATTGTTAATCCCTCACACAATGTTGGCTGCTTTCCTCAGACTTCATTTGGTGATTTTTATTTTTTAGATAGATTTCAACTTGTTCCCAAGAATAGGTTCCTTACTTAGCTCAGGGGACTGTTTTACACATAGCCTGGGAGGAATTAGAACTACTTCTTGGTGGAGAGGCCGACAACATAATTTTTTTTTCTTCTGTCCGCTTTGGGGGTGGGGGAGGGGGTGCCGTGACAACATTACCTTTGACTTAAATTATTGACTTCACGTCTCAATTATGACTTGAGCAATAACACATCCTATTAATTTCATTTATAACATATCCCATTATATAACTTATTATTGGAAAAAGTTTCTAGCCAAAAGATTGAAATTGGACTTGAACTGTACAAGTAGGTCTCCAAGCACCATTTCATATTCAGTTTGAAATATTGGATTTCAGTAAAAGTTTTTGATCTGTGAAATATTTCCTAATTTTATATACTTAAGATAGAACTATTAATGTTCTGAAAAAATGAAATGACCTATAATTTAAGCGCATATGCTTTTATTCTGTGCTTGTATAGCTTCATTATACAGTTGTCGACTCTTAATACAATCAGTAAAGATTTTATAAAAACCATTATTAACACTTGGATGAATGAAACAACAAGTGTCTCACATACTACAGATGTTCCTGCATTTTTCAATCAAATTTTACCATCACTAAAGGATGTAGCATAACTATACTTGTCTAGTTTTTTAACCACCTCCTCAAGCCTAGACCATGTGTCAAAACTTGTGAAGGCTGATTGCAAGTATTTATTTATCCTTTTGAATTGTGATTATTTATATTTCTGTTGGCTTTTCCAATAAATGTACAGTCATTTTCATTATAATTTTTTATCACTATCAAAATCCACAGGTAAGTGCAATAATATTTGTTAGTTGGGTTTTTTTTTATATTCCTTAATTCATTAATATTTTCATTCTTATTTGAAAAGTTCAAAAACTGTTAATTATTTTAGCATTCAAAAAGTGTAACTGTTAAAAGAATGTTTGATTTTATCAAATGGTCACCAGTTTTAATCTTTAACATTAACATTGATTTGAGAAGTTATATCAGCTGTTTATGATTATGTGTGTCACTTTGTTGCCAGTATTGTAGTGCCCGCACTTTATGTATATTTCAGATAGTTCAGTCATTATTTCACAATAGTGGTCTGCTATTTCCTCATAAGTCAATAGCATTCAATGATTTCCCTCTGTTCTGTGATTGTTGTGTGCACTGCAAGTTGTTGCTTGTTATTTATGAAAGAACATTGTAAATGATAAATCAACCACTTTGAGGTAATAAAAAGAAAATTAAACTTTGCCATCTTTGTTGTTTTTTTTTATTTTAGTGGCATTGTTCTATAATCAACTAAACAAATTACATCAAATGGATATGGAGAAAATAATAAACATTATATTGTTCATAAGGCCATTGTATCAAATTATTCAAATATATTATATGTGTATGTATTAGCAGTAAGTGTAATAGTTGAACTAGAACTAGGTTGTGTCTCAGTAGCAGTGGTCCTTGAACTTAACTTGGTTTATTTCAAAGTTAATTTAGACAGATCAATTCACACGCTGATATTTTTAGAGATTGTCAAAATTGGGATCTTGTCCTGTTGGGTCAGCACCATTCGGTTTGTGATTTTTCAGATATGTTCGTCTGTGTGAGGAAATATGAGTTGCAAGATTACCATAGTTCAAAGTAGAACAAATTTTGGATTTTATGAAAAATTTGATAATGCAATCAAATACCACTGAATATTCTGGTTGATCATCAGCTGTTGACAAGAAACAGTTGTATTATGATGGAAAATATTGTTTTATTTCAGACCCCACAAGTGCCCAGTGTTTTGGAAACTCTACATCTTTGATATCCCCAGAGATTTTTTTTTTTATTGAGCACAAAAATAAAATGTGAAAAATGTTACCATTACAACTTACAACAGGGCATTTGTTCTCTGCAGGTCGCTGATTTTGGCTTCTGTCTGGTCCATCCATTGTTTGTACTTCTCTCCCCATGACCTTTGTAGCTAAAATTATTTTATGAGTGCAAATATAATCAACAGAATTTTTTATTTTTTAAATGCATAAAATCATTGTTATTTAATGTAAAAGAGTTCTTAACATTATTCAAATAACACAATGTCAAAAAGTCATATTTTGCTTCAAATGGTAATATGGGAAAGATTTATTTTTTTTTTAATTAAACTGCATGAAATTGATATTTATCAGAAATTCCTATCTCTACTTTAATAACTTTAAAATATTGTACAGTGCAAACATGGGCGCCCACAGGTAGGGGCAAGGTGGGGCGCTTGCCCCCCCCCCCTGGATTGATTGGATAAAAAATTTTTACACAAAATTTATTAAAGTAAAGAGAAATTAAAGAGAAAGTAACTAAGCTGATGTCCTGTCCGTTCGTTCACTATACAAATACGCTANTTTTTTTCCCCCCCCCCCGGGAAAGTAATCGGATTTTTGGCCCCCCCCCCCCCCTAGAAAGTTTTCTGCGGGCGCTCATGAGTGCAAATGCTTACTTCAGATTTGAATTTTTCTTCCATCTCGCACCAGCTGGCTTCCTTGGCACTTAAATCTGACGTAAGAACAAAAACTCTGTCTCTCAGCTCCCTATTTTGCAATGTTATTGCTGCATGATCATTTTCTAACACCTCATTTCTTTGCCGAAGGAACTCGAGCTCTGTTTCATGGCTACATGATGACTCCTGTTCATAATTTTTTTAATACCAACACAGTGCATACAAAAACACTTAAAATTGCTAACCACAAAAATCACAAAAATTAATTAAGTGATTAATTGTTTTAAAAATACAACATATTAATTCAAGTTTTAAATTGAAGTTAAAAAAAAAAGAAAAAGAAATAATTTTTAAAGTTAGTTTTATTAGCAGCAAACCTCAGGGTGACTCTTTTTCAAAATTTCAACTTCTGCTGCAAATTTTTGTCTTAATTCATCCATTTCTTTGTGCCATTCTTTATCTTTGTCTTGTAATCGCTTCTCTATTTCTTTATCATCTAAGTCTTTTGACTCCCTGTAATGAATAAAAAAATTATCCAGAGTTGTTAGACAAAATTGGCGACCAACGTTCAACCAGACTATGACAAGCCGGGAGATGAAGGAGAAGAACGCGTAAAAATTATATGTCTCGGTGACAGCGCTGTAGGAAAATCAAAGCTTGTTGAAAGGTTTCTCATGGATGGATATAAACCACAACAGTTGTCAACATTCGCACTAACATTATTCAACTACAAATCACAGATTGATGGCAAAACAGTCTCAGTTGATTTCTGGGACACTGCTGGTCAAGAGCGTTTCAACAGCAAGCATCCATCATATTACCATCAAGCAAATGCATGTATTCTAGTTTTCGACTGCACAAGAAAAATCACTTACAAAAACTTATCAGAATGGCTGAAAGACTTAAAAACCTATAGGCCAGAGATACCATGTTTGTGTGCTGCAAATAAGATTGATGAGGACTTGAATACAACCAAAAAATCCTTTGCCTTTGCCAAGAAACATAATATGCCATTCTACTATGTGTCAGCTGCTGATGGGACTAATGTTGTCAGGTTATTTAAAGATTCTATCAGAGCAGCATTGGCCTACAAGCATAATTCCACAGACTTTATGGATGAGATTATGAAAGAGCTTGAGAACTTTGAGTTGGATCCAATCCCAAGTAAAGCAAAAGACAAGAACTCTCAAGACACGGAAGAGGATAAGAAAATCGTCACCATAGAAAACAGCTGATAATTGCTGTGAATAGTCGCTGGGGTAATAGTTACTATAGGGGTTTCTGTCAGTCAGCTGCTGGCTAGCACTAATTAAATATGAATTTATTCACCGTCCCTACTTATTTCTGAAGATTCTTTTGATTTTGTGTTATTCATTTTGAGGTCAACAGCATGATTGCATGTTCTTCCTTAAAGATGATTAGGAGAGTACAACTGCTTTATTTCTTACAATTTTCCGTGGAGTCAAGCCTTGTACAGATATTTGTCTCATTGTTTTTTTTTGTATCTAATATGAACTACATTTACATAGAGGTTGTGTATGAACTAACAGATTAATGTAATGAGATTTTGTTTAAATGGCTGTGGTTAATACATCACAATTTTGGAAAAAAAATGCTTTAAAAAAAACTCAGTACATTGATTTTTTTACCAAAGACACATAAAATGATCAGTTATGTTAAACTTGCACAAAGATTTAGTATGGCTATAACAGCCCATTTTCATCTATACTATTGTTTTTATACTCAATTTGAAAAGCATTATCAGCAATTATGTTTATTTTGCTAGTCATTACAATGCCAGATAAAGCTACAGGATATTATAAACCCAATTGACCTATGCATAATATAAGAGCCAGAATGATCAATTCATTGATCATGGGCCCTTAAAATAAAGAAGAAGAAGAAGAAAATTAATAGAGAAACATATTCTTTTTTTAACGTATTACAGAGTCTTTATAAACTGTATAAATTAATAAGACCATTATCTTGGTTTATATTATGGGGTTTAATTTGTTCCTTAAGATTTTTGTGGAAACAGCTCATCTCAATGAAAAATAATTCCACCTGAAGGAAAATTTGAATAAAAAAAACATTGGAAAAGTACCCAAAAAAAATCAATCATAAATAAAAGAAAATTTAATTGAACAAAAAATTGTAAGGTCATAAAAGAAGAAAATGAAATTAGCTTCATAGATATGTACACAATACCACAGTTACCGATAGATGCCAGGTAAAATATACATTATATTATATACAGCTTTTTCCATTTTTGCGTGTGTTTTAACAATAAAGGACAACTATTTTTCTTACCTTCGACCAAACGGCACCCCTACTTCTAATATTTCCCTTTCTCTTTTCACAACTTTCGTATTTTTGGCTTTGCGCAATTCATCCAATCTGCGTTTAAGAGATGCGACTTCATCCTCTAGCTAGAAATAATTTTTATATAGGCTAAGAACATATCTAATAAGTAGCTTACTTTGGTAATATATAGTATATAGTTATGACAAAAATAACAGGAATTTACATTAAAATGTAACATTCAAGGATCTTAAACAAAATTTGTCTTGTTCCCATTCCTCTCTATTTTTGTTTCAAACCTTTTGTGATTCAAAAAACAAAATGTAATTCAAAACACTGAAAAACATTTTTTTTTAAAAACAATTCCAAATCTACCAATCAAATATGAACTAGACACTTCTAAATTGTGGACTAATTAAGTTTAATATGTTAATGTGCATGTTTTTTTTCTGTAGCAATTTTAAAATTGTCATCACTTAAAAATTGAGTTATTCTTTTTATTTATTAAAAAAAAGGTAAAAATCCATTTGTTTAGAATATCTCAGACTCAGACAACTATTCATCACAATATGAATTCATTCACATATTATTTTATGATAAATGTGAACCACTGTACATTGTGAAATTCAAGCAACACATTCTTTAAAAACTAAGATATAAATGCAGAAATACTCAATTTTCAAGACTTCATTTACATCCTATTACCCTACAGCGGCATATAAATATAGTGGGGCCAAAACAATACATAAATTGCCATCCAGGGTATCCAACTTCTAAAATATTTTTTGCTTGTTTCGCAAATGGTAAATTAAGTATAAATAATAATTTTTAAAACAGCTCTCTAAGGGAACACAACAGAAAACTAATTAATTGTACTACCTCTTTAACTCGTTGTTTCAGGAGTGCTTCACTTGCTTTATGATCTCCTGTTTTATCAACACTTTTTGTCCTGGTCGCCATAACAATTCTGTTATAAAATTAAGTTTTATTTAAGTAGTTAGGCGGTTAGAAAACTCTCATTTCAAAAGTTTTGTATGTCTCTTTTATCTTGTTTCAGGGTAGGCTATTTGAAATTAAGTGTTTGGCTCTTTAAAAATTAATTCAATTTTACTGGGTAAGAACATTTGCAAGTACTTTTCAGAGCACTTCAATATGTTAAAAATGTATACAATTAGCTTAACATCCTTTTTACTAAATTTTGTTAATTCTTTTCAAATAGCGTGTGGTAAGATAAGTATTAATTTAATTTCAATGCCCAGGCCCAGGTAATTGTGAATGTCAACAGCGGCGAAGCACCAAACTACAAGGTTAAGTGTTCAAAGTTTAATTAAGACTCTTAGTCAAATTAGACTACATCACAGTATGAGTAGTATGACTTTCATCAGAATGATTATGATATGATCATGACTGACAATGACACTGATTTCAGTGTTTTGAATTTTTATATTTCAGTGTTTAAATTTAAACTTAGTTATAGTTTAATTTAAAGTATATTATAGTCTAAGACGCCATGCCCAGGGAGTCTTCATCTCTAATTTTTAATATATTTATCATAATTACTAACAAAACAACAATAAAAAGTTAATGCTATACGCTTGCATACTTTCAAATATCAAATAGGCATTTAATATGTAATACTTCATTTAGAGTGAAAAACAACATACATGTAATGTAACTAAAGACGCTTTACCACCATACAATTATCATTTACTTCTTACTTTAAAAGGCAAAGTAAGAATTTGACCCAGTTGGAAATCTAAGAATAGGCGGTGAAATCCCGCTATTATAAGGGGGCGTTCGCAAATTACGTCTCGCTAATAAAAAGGGCCTTTTTAGACCTCCTGTCACAAATTCTTTACCCCCCCCCCCAACCAAGCGTCACGTTCATCCACATGTCCCTTAGTTCTTGAACCGTTGGGGCGCCACAGATGATATGTGAACCATCCTTCTCCATTCCTCTCTATCTTCAGCACTACACACTGCATCGCCCAGTGTTAGTCCTGTCCACTCTTTGATGTTATCCTCCCACCTTTTTCTTTGTCTTCCTCTTCTTCTCCCTCCTGTTGTGGTGCCCTGCAATATTTCTTTGGCAAGCCCTTGTTTCCTTGTTACGTGGCCGTACCATTGTAATTTGTGTTTTTTCACAGTCACCAGTAGGTCATCGTACTCCCCAATAGCCTGACGAACCCTTTCTTGCACTGTATCATTGGAGATATGGTCCCTATAGAAGATGCCAAAAATGCTTCTGAAGCATCTCATCTCCATCACCTTTATTTTCCTTTCAAGATTGGCTGTTAATGTCCAGGATTAGCAGGCATACAGGAAAATTGAGAGGACTAATTAGCGCATCAGCCTGATTTCGGTGTGTGTGGGGGGGGGGGGGCGGCTATATTTTTGTCATTCCATATTTTCTTGAGTTTTTTTAGTGCTGTTGTAGTCTGCGCAATCCTGGACATCAGATCGGGCTTGGAGCCTTCTTCTGAGACTATTGCTCCTAGGTATTTGAAGCGGCCGACAGTCTTTCCTCCCCTACCTTAATTTCAGCGTCACGTTACCCCTAAAAAAAATAAAAACTTACATAAAATTTGCATAACTAAACTAAGATTTTATTACGTCCTGGTACGTCCTGCTTCCTCTTCAAAAACCACACCCGACACCCCCTTCCCAACACCACATCTTTTATATTTACAATAAATAGTGAAGAAAAGGCTGTCATGCAGCGAGCTTCATGCGTGACGTCTGAACTCCGGTTGATTTTTTTTCTTAAGAAAGGATTTTTTCAGCATATTTTTTGTATTGTTGCTGGAACTGCACATCCCACAGAACTTGGGCATACGTCGTCCTTTCACTTCGGGCATGTGCGCGCACCTGTGAGTCTGTTCCGTAGCCTGGTACAGGAAGCTATTGCATCAGTATTGCTATTTTCATTACACTGCGACTGTTGTTGGGCAAGTCTTTGTTATAAAATGAACGACATTATCTTCTCTGTCGACGGGTTTTTGTACAAAGTCATCTATATTCAGCGATCCGGCAACCAGTGATTATTTCAGAAATTCGAGGGGGGCCAGTGCCAGTTGATTTGTTGGACATATTTTTGCTCCGGAGGGCACTTGGCTTTCCCCGGGGGCAGCCCCCCTCCCCCCCCCCCCGAGATCTAGCTGAAAGAAACCCTGCCGGCAACTGCCTGTTCCTATCAGTGGGTTATTTCTTGGCACAAATGGGGGGCCAGTGCCAGTTGATTTGTTGGACCTATTTTTGCCCCGGGGGGCACTTGGCTTTCCCCGGGGGCAGCCCCCCCCCCCCCCCCCCCCCGAGATCTAGCTGAAAGAAACCCTGCCGGCAACTGCCTGTTCCTATCAGTGGGTTATTTCTTGGCACAAACTGTTGACGAAGGCAGTACACGCTCACTGTGACGTAGTATAGGGCAGTAAATTTCGATGCATGTTATTGAAATGAGCAGTGAACTCTTTTTTTTCCTAGTAACACTTGGAACTGCCGGGTATTTTCTCAAAATACCCGGACCCAGTGGAAAAAAAAACATAGGTTAAGTCCTATATATAACTACTAAAAAGCGACTACTTCAGGCTCAGACGATCGAGTCTTTTCTACCTCGAACGAGCCATACCCATTCAACTCCCAAATTTGTGCATTTTACTACCAGTTCCTTACTACCACAATGCATAAAAGCGTTGGTATATTGAGTCTGAGCGATGTTTTTTTTTTTTTTTTAGATTGAACTAATAAGATAAGATAAGATTATATTATTGATCCAAACAAATGGAAATGTTTTTGATTGCATAGTACATTTTCAGCACATAAATAAAACAATTTGAACACAATTTGAACACAATTATTTCACTAGTGAAAAAAACAGTCAGTCCATGAATTCAGGGACTTTTAGTCCTCATTCAGATTTGTGACTTCAGAGGGAGCACGCTGGTCAATTCGTACAGATTGGGAAACAAAAGAATTTTTATATATTCCGGATCACAAAATTTTTAATGGATCCAGTCGTGAGTGCCAAATAGACAGTGTTGACTAACAGCCCTACGTGTAGTGGCGTAGCTAAGTTTAGTGGCACCTGGGGCGGGACAATATTTTACCCAACCCTTTTTTATTTTAAAAATTATGCAATTATGTTGCTCAAAAATGCCAACCATCCTTCCAACGTTAGTGCCTACTGGGCCTGGAAAGCCTACAGAATCTATACCTCTATGAAGGTATTGTTATAATTCGTATCCGGAAATTTCGTCGACGGTAAATTGATAGATGGAAGTTTGATCGAACGGAAATTTGATCGACCGGTTTATAGAATGCCACCATCCTCATTAAAATGACACATTCATCTCATTTAAATTTCATCTATGGCACACCATAGTAAAAAAACAACAACATAACCTGAAATTGCATTGCCACAATTTTTATTTTATTGTAACGGAAAACTTTTGACAACATAAAAAAATAGAGAATGAAGGTAATGTCAGGTGAGATAACTATCAATAGTTCAAAAAATAATAATGCTCCGTAGAACACTCAAATATAAGATAAACAAAATCATATTTATTATATTAAATGGTGAATGGAAAGGAATAATTTTGAGAAGTATTTATTTGGTTTGATGAAGAGACAAAAAAAGATGATTGTTAAGTCTATGTATTATTTGACAGCCATTTTTACCAAATAAAAAAAAAAGGTAACAATTTCAAAGCAACTAAAAAATTGAACTTTTTGATTGACTCTTAGCTTATCCAGTAAAAATAAGAAACAATGTTGTCAAATTAATTTACATTAACTCCACAGGGGTAGTTACCATTTAAAATTATTTATTAGTTAATCTATATGCTCTATGCAAAAACAACAATATTTCTCCAAATAAAATAAATGTTTCAATTGGAGGAATTAAATACTGGTGAACATCAGATGTCACGTTATGAATAGTAAGTAGAGGATTTCTACATCTTCTAAAGCAAAGTGTCTTAAACTTAAACTGTTCGATCATTGAAAAGGATCTATTTGGGAATATGGAAAGAGATTTAATCTAAATTTATTATTAATTATTTGATGCTTTTTTTTTTTTTGTTAATATAAACAAATGTTGATGTCAAGGTTCAATAGTCACTGTGATCAGATAAACTTTATGGCAAGTTTGAGGGCCACTGATTAAAAACTAAAAAAAATAACTTTTTCAGATAAAACATAAATGAAAATGATTATGTTAAGCTACTAATAACAGCCTCACTGGATGATTAGATGAACTCTTATGGTCAGTAGAAACATATTAAGTGCCTAAGTATTGAAAAGATTTGAAATGAAGGACAATGCTTATGTGTGGCACTTGCAAGCTTTTCTGTAAGTTCACCAATAAAATCCTTCAAATACCGCCCCGTTCTGCTGAAAATGTATGTAAATTAAAAAAACATTCTCTCTATCATAGTTTAATTAAGTTTTTTCACTTGTATTCAAAGTGTAATAAAACCATTAAAATGCAGTGCAAAACTTAAAATCTCTTAAATGTTACAAAACAATACTAATTGACAAGATAATTTTCAATTCTATGCCCCAACAGGAATAATCCTTCTCCATTTTCTGCAATACTGAAAGCAAAAATATGAATGTAAAAGTCTTCACAATAACATTCGACCCTGACCATTTACCCCTCTCCCAAAACACTAAAAGCTCAATATCTGCCATGGCGATCTCTGGATCTTGACCTTCTGCGATCCCGTCTGTCACCACCCCGATCACCACGCTCTGCTCCGCCTCCCCCGCCTCCTCTGCCACCACGCTCCCGCTCAGGTCTGCCATTTTCACGGGAACTATTATTGCGCTCCTCCCTGTCTCTGCTGCCCTTGGATTCTCTTCTGCCACTGTTGCTTGTTGGTGGAGATCTTGATCTTGATCTAAGAACATAAACAATTGGCCTTTCACAAACAATGAACTTCAACAAAAATAAATGTGAAATCAAATCTAATCCACAATAAAGCTTCTATGATAAAGTTGTAACAAATTTAGTTCCCTTGATACATTTTGGGAACTAATAACTTCTTAAAAAGGAGATGTTTAAAAAATAAATTAATATCCTTACTTTCTGCCCTTCTTGCGTCCACTTCGACCATAAAGTTCCCTTCTGAGTTCACGAGAAATGGGCTTCAGGTGCATGAAGTTGCAAAAGCCTCCACGGGTGCACTCTCTGTTAAGGAAAGTTCATTTAAACTGTACTTTTATATTAAGAATTCTCATTTAAAAATGAACCATTAATTATTATAAAAAACATGACTAAAAATTAAACAACCTCATATCCAGAATCTGGCAGGAGGAAGAAATGCCATTAGAATGCGACACTGCACTCATAATCCCAATACACAAAAAAGGATCAAAGTTGGTATGCTCAAACTATAGAGGAATCTCCCTCCTAAAAGTAATGTACAAAGTCCTCAAAAAAAGTGTAGTACGAAAACTGGAAAGGTATACTGAACAGATCCTAGGGGACTACCAATGCAGATTCCAGCAGAATAGGTCAACTGCAGATCATATTTTTATACCAGATGTCTCCTGGAGAAATGCTACGAATATAACATCGACATACACCAACTATATATGGATTACAAAACAGCATATGATAGCGTAGACAGGAAGTACCTATACAATGTTCTTCAAGAACTTGGAGTCCCTAACAAGCTTACTCGGCTCATACATATGACGATGGCTAATTCCAAAAGTAGAATCAAGATATAGAGAGAATACTCAAGGGAGTTCCCAGTTATTCAGGGCCTCAGACAATGAGATTTACTATCATGTATCCTGTTTAACATCACGCTAGAAAAAGTTATTGGAAGCATTCAGTGAAACCATACATAAATTACATAATTAAAACATTCAGAGAACTTAAAAATGCCTCAGTCAAAACTGGTCTTGATGTAAATGAAACAAAGACAACATATATGATGTCAAGAAACACCTACGCTGATGACATCATCAATATAAACAACCACAAATTTGAGAGTGGCTACTTTCAAATATCTAGGGGGTGACTATAATCGAGCACAATGAAAAGATGTTTGAGGTGAAAGAAAGGATAAAAGCAGGCAACCGTTCCTATTTCAGCCAACAAAAGCTACTGGGAAGCAAAAACCTCTTAAGGGGAACAAAGAAGACAATATACATGACTATCATAAGACCAGTAGTAACTTACGATAGTGAGACTTGTTCCCTTACCAGAAAAGCAGAGAGCCTGCTCAATAAGCGGGAGAGAGAAATCCTCAGAAAATATATCGCCCGGTGATAGACAATGATGTCAGGAGAATCCGTACAAACCAAGAGCGATACCAATTGTACGAAGATCCACCGATAGTTGCAACAATAAAAAAGGGCAAACTGCAATGGGCAGGACATATTGAAAGGATGCCGGATTGTAGTGCAGCAAAAGTGATATACAGGTAGAAGCCTAGGGGCAGACGGCTCTAAGATGTAGAGAAGTTTTACACCAGTTGGGGGTTCAGGCATGGAGGCGGAAAGTCATGGGTTGATCCGAATGAAAGGATGTGGTAGAGCAGGCCAGGGCCCTATATGGGCTGTAGCAACACTGATGATGATGATGAAAAATTAAAATGATTAGAGCACTGATTGCAATTTTAACTCACCCCATCTCATACTGCCTACAGCAGGCCTCCCTGAAGTCTGTTACAGGTGAAAGTTCACAGTGTATTGGCCTTTGGTTAAACCAACGATTGTTCAACTCTCCAACAGCCTTCTCTGCATCTTCCTCTTTATGGAACTTGAGAATAAAAATGTGCAAAACCATTACAAATGAAGCAAGCAAATTTTTTTCCCAAACTAAAAAAAAATTTACAATTAATTTCAATTTTTTTTTTTGTTTAAAAAAAAGATTGATATCTAAAAAAAAAAAAAAACTTTTAAAAATATAGACTCAAATCTTTAATAAAAATGTGCAAAACCATTACAAATGAAGCAAGAAAATTTTTTTCCCAAAAAAAAAAAAAATTTACAATTAATTTCAATTTTTTTTTTTGTTTAAAAAAAAGATTGATATCTAAAAAAAAAAAAAACTTTTAAAAATGTAGACTCAAATCTTTTACTGTTGGACAAGATGCCTGTCTAACATTTCAAACTATTTTTTTATATTACAATTTCATTTGTCACTCACTTATTTTAAACAAATGAACAGGAATATTTATAAATATCACAATGCTTACAATTAAACAGGAATAAAATAATAGTATACTAACTGCTTTAATGTGCTACCTTACAGATATCTTTTAGCTTGAAAACCACTTTTAATTAAATAATCAAATGGACAATATATAATAGTAAGATACAATTTTATTTTAATATAGCTAATATAAGATTTATTCAAGATTTTAAAAATCAAAATACAATATATACCCTGATGCATGTTAACAAATAGTCTACATCCATGTCACATTACATCCATGGCACGCTTTCCCATATGATAATCAATAAAACGGTTATTTAATAAAATAGAAAACATCACTACAGCATCATCGTCTCTTGAAATCAAATAAAATTTAACCATACAAATTAAAATGAAAGATAAATGGAGTAGATAGCATTTAATCATGACATAAAGGGTTCATGTGATGCTACAGTGTACATACCCTGACATAGACATTGCCCACCAAGTGATCACCAAGGTTGTCACAGACATTCATTTCTTCAATTTCTCCATACTAAAAAATAAAAATTCAGCAGTTTTATTACAAATATAATATATAAGTTATAAAGAAAAAAAAGAAAAACAAAGGCAAATAAAAAAATAGTAAAAGTATGGGATTGCAGAAATAGTTAAGTATCAACTCGAAGAAAATTAAACAACCCCTAAGCATGTTTTCTGTATAAATCCTTAACAAAAGAAAATATTATGCAAAAAAAATGCTATTGCGATATTAAAAAAAAAAAATCTCATTTAGTGCAATTATCAAGAATTTTCCTTCATGTTCCACTTAAAAAATTGGGTAAGGGTCTAAGGCTGAAAATTTGATAGAATGTTTTTTCATCTGCAACTAGTCTATGTGCCAAGTTTCAGCTTGATAGGGTGACAGGAAGTGAGTCAATTAGCTGTCTTAAGATTTTGCTAGTCCAACACCCAGCCACGAGCAAAAGTGAAGTTAATATAAAGGATTTAAAAAAAAGAGGACAATATATCTTATTGATGTGGAACAAATCATGAATCATTGTAATTTCTCTGAAAAAGGACCCCCCCCCCAATTTTTGTTATTTTAAGCATTTATTTTGACCAAAATCAGCCATTGGCAATTTGAAAAAATACAAAGTAGAAACACTGTGAAATCAATACCTTGTCTTCTAACTCCACAAAAATTTCTTCGAAGAACTCATCATACTCTTGTTGGGCCTGGACATCATCTAACATAACTGGATAACAAAATTTGTTGTTCTCATTATGCTTTTTAGACAGTCAAGAATTTAAGAAAGAAGCATATGGTTGATATTTTCCATTGATAATAGCTCTTGATTATTAATATTAAAGTTTGTAATTAACATGAGTTAAAGACCAATTAAATTATTTAAAGATAGAATAATTTCTGAAAGAAATACAAGAAACTAAGGTGGATAATGATGGTATGAGCATGCTTTACTATACTCACTGTGTGAGCCATCAGCCGTGAGAGCTGCATTTTGTGGATTCAAGTAAAGATTTTGCAGCAAAATAGTCTGTAAAGCAAAATGTGATGTTTTAAATTCTCTCTTTCTATATACTATTTTTTTTTTATTTAAGAATTTAACATTTCCTTCAAAAACTAATTTAATGTAACATAATGGCTATGTTACAACCAACATTTTCTTTAACTGGTTTGTGTGCTTTCCATGAATGCTAATAATTGTCATATTTATGATATTATAATGGGGAAATATGACATTCAACATGTATAAAATAACAGTGTTGAAAATTATTATAAAAAGCTTTCAAATAAATTGAACAGGACATTGCAAATGTAAAAATTTCAATAAGATTTAAATAGAATTAGGACAGAATATGAAAATGATACATACTTGACTAAAAGTTGGTCTGTTGTGAAGACGTGAACAGCGGTCACCATGACGACATGCTCCAATTTTGAAGTAAAATGAACAATTTACTCTGAAATATTACAGGCAATAATTAAAAATAGTTGAAATAATTTTAAATCAAAACGGAAGTATGCTAGAAGTATGTACTCCTATAGTATGGTAGAGTGCAAATATTAGTGTACAGACCACATTAACTGAAAAAATCAAATTTAAATAATTGAGATATCTGAAATTTTAACCAATAACTCTTAAGCTCACCATAATGGTAATACTAATAGTCTCAGGCCTAAGAATGATGATGGTGGGACAAGATTCTCTTGAGCATGGAATGCAAATACTTATTATAAATACTTATTTGGCTCTCAAGGCAATGACTATGATAACTATGACCAGGGCCTCGAGTTCATGAATATGACAACTTAACCCATGGCTAGGGCCTCATCAGTGACTATGACCCAAGCAATTATAATTACTATGACCCAGGGCCTTATGTCAATGACTATGACAACTACGACTCTTGATCTCAGGTTATGATTGAAAACTAGAATTCCTGGCCAGGGCCAAAGTCAATGATTATGGCTGTGATCCATGTTCAGGGACATTACATTAGTGTAGACTGTAGAGATATAAATACTTAATTTTAAAATAGGTACTAGGCATACTGCTAAGCACCATTGTGAAGACTGAGTGACAAAGGAAAAGTCAAGTTAGTGTGTAAAAGTAAGTGCTAACTACTAAAGCATATTTATCAAATTTCCTTTAAATTTAAATGTTTTGAAATAGTGAAGAGGTGACAAATGTAACAAAATTTAGTTTACTGTTTAAATATATAATGAATTATTTAATTTTTATATTTTTAAAATAAATAAATACAAGCTGATTAGACAAAGGAGAAAGAATGAAATAATGTATAGATTACGATTCCAAAAAACCTAATATAGGGAAACCTTAAAATTTGCTATCATTTATATTAATGAAATACATTTGACAAAGGTCAATCCTCAACAAATTTTTCAAGAGCTAGGAAATTGTTTTCAAAGGGACAAATAAATAATTGATCAGCATCAAGGAATTTACCTGATGTATTAAAGGAAGGTGACTACGGGACCATTCTAAACAATAATTCCTTTCTTCCTCTTCACCGCCTGCCATCATCATTTCTCAGAAGCCTAACTAGAGCGTAAAG
The DNA here is from genome assembly GCA_964033795.1 of Lymnaea stagnalis. Classification (NCBI taxonomy): domain Eukaryota; kingdom Metazoa; phylum Mollusca; class Gastropoda; family Lymnaeidae; genus Lymnaea; species Lymnaea stagnalis. Next base: position 227,786 of record CAXITT010000705.1, on the reverse strand, counting down.
GTTAAGCTCTGGTTAAATTTTTTATGAATGTTTATATATGTATTTTTGCATTAAGTTCATGTCTGCAAATGGTCTTTTCCCCATTTGTTAATTGTTTACAAAAAAGGATATATCTGTTTGCCCAGTCCTTGGGAATGGAAAAATTAATGAAAATAGTTTAAGTAATGACCATAATGCCTAATATTAAGCCTAGGATTGGAATGTTGGAGCAGAATCTTTTCTTTGCTCTATGATAACGTGTTTTGCTAGCTCCAGCTCTGCTCAGAGCTCCAACAGTCTATAAAGGCTAGCACGAATAAATGGGCAGATAATTAGTAATTAACTTTTTTAATGCATCGGCTTATGGAAAATGAATTATCGATATAAACTTAACTCTAGGTCAAAGTTTTTAACCTAAGGTTTCAAAGGGGGGGAAAAAAAAATCATATGTATTTAAAGACTTTATTTTAAGAAGGTATCTGAAAAGCAAAGGGAATTAAAGAACTAATAAGGTAAAGAAACCCTGGTCTCTTTGCTTTTAATAGAATTTTGGGTGTTTTTTATAGGATTGTATCAAATTAGGTAAATGCAATATGTGCTATCAACATGCCATTGACATCAAATTACAATGTTATCTATGAAATATCCAATAAATGGCTATAATTGTGGTCCGCGGTTATTATATACTAGCCTATATACCCCGCGTTGCACAGGATTACATTAGGACCACATTCTGACACAGATCTTGGCGCAGTCCCGTTTCCCGGTGTGATTCTGATCCCGGTGGATCCATTCAAGGTTTGGATCCCAATGGGATCCCATTTTCTGGTGGAATCCTGATCCTGTTGGGATATAGATTATGATGGGATCCCGACCCATTTGGGATCCCGTATAAAAAAATTCTTCAGTGGTACTGAGAGAACAGTAAACTCCAGGGCAGTATAGAAATGAATAGAACTAACTAACATTTCAATTATCCCTTATATCCCACTATATATCTCCTTGTAACAATTTAGACTTTTTTGAAATATTTTTGATTAAATTTAATAACCTGCTCAAAACATGTGTAAAAACTACTTTTCTAATTATTTTTTTAAATATGATAAAATCTTCAACAAATGCTATATTTATAATCCTTTTTCTTTTAAGTTATTCAAGGTGCCCCAGGGGGCCCATTCCATAACTGCAATGATTTAGTTATGCCTGAGATAAGGGGCCCTACAAATATCAGACTGATAAAAATAGAGTTAAAATTTAAAATTGGCCCCATTAAAATCTACTTAAAAATGCCATAGATATAGCTTTTTAAAATAATCGAACTTTCTGGAAAATTGTAGAATGGATATTATTAGTTTTAAATCCACCGATATTTCAATACAGACAATGAAGGGTATTGCTTCAACGCTAGGTCTATATCCATCAATTCACATAGAAACTATAGTGTTGTCTAAGCCTATTGATATTTATATAGCTTATATAAGAAAAAATGAAATGAATGGATATTACGTCTGTATATGAAGATGGTTAATAAAGTGTATGTGTACTAAGTATGGTCAAGATACATCCATTCATGTAGGAGTGATTGTTGTTAATTTTATTTATATAGCGCATATAAGGAAAAAAATAAATTCGGGGAATGTTATAAAAAGTTCATAACCCCTTAAGAGTTCCTTCTGGATAATTATGGATATATGTGCCAAGTTTGGTCAAGATCCATCAATCCATGTAAAAGCCTTTGTGGAACAGACAGACCCACAAACTTTCACTTTTATATATATATATATATGTATATGATATGATTTAAGAAAATGAGAATATGTGAAGTCATCATCTGGTCTTGCTACATATCTGACACATACAATAAAGTTAATAAGGTCTATTTTACACTTATATTTTACAATTTTGCTTATAATTATATGTCAAACTACAAGGTCAAAATCTTTTATAAAAAGAAATTAGGTTGATATTTATAGAAAGACCATTAAAAAAAGGAAATGATATTTTCATATTTCACAAGTTGATGTTTTTAAATTCATAGCTAAAAAAAAACCTACTAAAATAGTTTTTTAATTGATCATTTACAAATAACTTTTTGGGGTAAATATTTGGTTTACATTATCTTTTTTCACAAGAGTGGTCTCATCCTTCTCCAAAAGAGACCCCTCTCCAACCTTAAAGACAAATATAAAATAACAAACAAAATAATTTAATCTGGGGAGGGGAACAAATAAATACAGAGCTAAAAAGTTGAAATCATTCCAATACAATACAGAACAATGGCTTGTAGTTGTAGTTGGCCAGGGGAACCTCCATAACATATGCTTACACTTATACTATACCTTGGAAGACATCACCAGCGGTACAGATACAGAAATCTAAATTCTAGGCTTTTTGCCAAAACCACTGAAGCTACATTCACACCAAATGTGGTGAAATGAATGAAGGCCTTGAAATTGGTGAAGGCTATTTTCAGCCTTTTTTTTTGGTATACTGGACATCAATGTTCCTTCTAAGGCAGGGGTCGGGAACCTTTTTGTCTGAGAGAGCCATGGACACCACATATTTTGAAAAGTAACTCTGTGAGAGCCATACATTATGTTTAAAACTAAAAATTCAAATGATTGTATGAGTTTTGTGTAATTTAAACACTAAAAATGCATTATTAATTATGTCTATGAATTCTTTTTAATATCATTTTTATGTTGTTGCTAATCAAAGGTGTTTGATGCAGCCATCAATAGAGCCATGTTCCCGACCCCTGCTCTAAGCTTTGCTGGTTCGTGTGCAAAATCATACAGTTGTGTGTAAAGTTTTACAGCATCAATTTTTTTGTGTGCAAACTTTTACAGCCCACACACTCACACACACTTACATGGAATTTGCTGCGCTGCGCGGCGTCTGCGAGATAGCTGCGCGGCCGTGCAGCTTAAAGGGAACATTGCTGGACATATATATTATTATTATATAGACCTATCATTCAGGGTTAGTATGAAAGTATATATAGTATAGGAGACAGTAAATTCGGAGAGGTCAGCCCGCGGCCGCCATCTTGTTTATCACAACCCACGAACTTATGTACTAAATGTATCTCTAAACTTTACTATTCCTAACCTGAACCCTAAATGTTTCCCTAAACCTAACCTGAACCCTAAAATCTATCCCTAAACCTAACCTGAACCCTAAGTGTATCCTTAAACCTAACCTTAACCCTAATTCACTGCAACTTTAATAAACACGCAAATGACATTACGGGCTGATCAATCTGAATTAGCCTAGGCCTAGGAGACAATTATATAGTTCATATAGTTTTACAGCTGGGTCATACAAATGTTTGATTTAGGAGTTGACTTGTTTTACTAATAAAAAAAAATATTTTTAATATTCAAATTCAGTGTTATGACTTTATGAGTGTTCAGTACTTTTCTGCAGTCAGTGCTGTGACCTGTGTTCAGGTCAAATAATTATTATTACTGTGAGCAGTGTGCATAGTATTATAGTGAAGTTAAGTCTGCTAATTGTGTAAGTCAAGTGCATCATCATTAATAAGAATGATATTGGCTTTTCCTGAGAACAGTGCCCATGGCGGCTTTTCCGTGTTTACTCAATAGTGTGCAGGAGTTTTTCCCCTTTGTTTATTTGTTTATTTTCATGGGATGAAGTGTCGGCATGCCCATGATGTCATTATAAGTCATTTGCATGTTTATTAAATATTTGTGCGGCGGTGAAGGAATATTTTAACAACTGGTTGGAACAAGATTTCATGTGAATAATTAACGAATTTTATAAGAAAAGTTAAATTTTATGTTTTTAAAAGTTTAATTTTATGTTTTTAAAATTCATATTAAGAGTGTGGAATTTTTAGAATGTTACAAATACTGATGTAAAATAGAGAAATTAATTTCTTATAGGGTACTTTAAAATTATGCGGATATGATTAAACGGTGTGATTAAATGCTACGTCACTTGTCATCTTGTTGTTGCAACGACTTTTGATATTACTGGATATTATATTCCGTGGAACTTGAAATAAAGTGTGTAAAAAGTGTAATTCATGAAATTGTAAGTTGGGTTTTTATCAATTCTTTATTTAATAATTATTTTTTGTTCTTGTTTTTTTTCTCCCATTTTCAATACAGTGGGTTAATTCTTATATGCAGCTTTAGTGGTAGAGGTGGTTTTACCCATTCCGCCCAAGCATGCGGCTTTAGTGCTCTCACTCACCAAAACACACCACGCTTCAGCACATACAAAAGCTGACCCAGTCGGTTATTGTAGTTGGATTAACCCCCACTTCTGTCGCAATATTTCCCAAAGGCAGTTTTTTCACCCAAAAGTGTGTCAATAATAGAATGTCACTAAATGTCAATTTACTGTCACTAAACCACGATCCCTTCCTTATACTACGAATAATACTGCCATGGCTTTAGTCGCGACACCTCCATGCAAACCCATCTGAAAACCCGATTTTGCACAGTTTCATGCCCTTTTTACAATTGGGACATTCGTACCGGTCTGAAATGAGACCATTTAGGTACTTTGACACAAAATTTAAATATTGTCTGATTGCCATGAATTATATATCATTTTAAAGGGCTAGCTATAAGCTTTACAACAACATCAATTTCAGCTTTCTATCTTTTATAGAAGTGGAGTTATGATTTTTTTGGTGATTTTTTAAAAACCCCTTCTTTATCTTAGTATTTAACTGAAAAAATGTGTGACTCACTTTACAAATTTCTGCCTTATTTTGCCCAAAACTTTTTGATTTTAAAAGATAATGCTACCAAATTTTCAGGAGACATTCTCAATGCAATATACAACACAATAAACAACAAAACTTTTGTATAACATCAAGACTTTTATTTTTTTTAAAATTTATTTAAGGGTATGTTCAGAAAAAAGTGAACAGAAAAATTGGGAAAATCATTATTTATACAGGAAAAAACGAAAAAATAACATGTTTATTGAATTTTAACTAATTTTATTTTGCTTGTGTTAAATCTTAAATCAATTATTCTATTTATTAAAAGGTAAGTAAGTCTTTTTTATATTTAAAATTGAACGCATGTAATTATAAATAAAAATTATTACTCAAATGAAATCGTCAATGTCCATGATGATGAAACTAAGTTCAAAAATGTTATTTAATTTGATATATCAAATAATTGTCTGTGTACTGCTTTGCTATGTCCTAATAAAAATATAATTACTATGATGATTTTGTTTGAGTATTGTTTATTAATTTGATGTATTTTAATAAATCTTTCATATACTATTAATATTTAATTATTATTATTAAAACTATTTTAATTTCTCTTTACTTTACCAAATTTGGAAATTATCAATATGATAACAATTTGAATATGTAAATTAGGCCTTATGTAGTATTAGAAAATTTGTATTAGTTTATTAAACTTTGGGGCTTAATATTAATAGTTATAATTATAGTAGAGATTAGTAAATAGTACCGGTACAACTTACTAAACTTAGGCTTAGTGGCTAAGCTTAGAAGAATAGACTTATAAATTATAGTTTAATTGTAGTTGTAGGCCTAGAAATAGTTGGTGGAAGCAAACTTATATTAGATTTTATTTATATTTTCGATTTCTGTATTCTAAAATGAAAATTTACTTAGATTTATTCAGATATTAAAAGATTATGGAATATTAAAACTCTCTTTTGACTGATACTGAGAGCGAATTTCGTTTCCGGTGAAGATACAAAATACGGAGAAATTTATTTTTTCCCTCCGGTGATGAGACCGTGATGAAAATAAGAAAGGTTTATATTAACCTAGAAAATAGAATATGGACTATTTCAAAGTTATTCCCCACCCCATTTGAATGCTTAACTCCTTTTTAAAGGTTTTAATGTCATTTTATTGCTAAAAAGGAGTATTTATACATTTTTATAGCTTACCGAACCGTCAAAGTGACACAAAAAAAGAACAGAGATAAAGCAAGTTGGTCTAAAGATATGTGCGTCACCGGAAGAAAATTTTTTATCGTAATTGATGACAAAATAAATATACAAATAGGAAACTGTGACGTAAAACGCATAAATCCGAGGTCACCGTAGATGCGACTGTAAGATGGCTACTTCAGTTTTTGCGTCTTTTTTCCATATGAGCAAACTGAATGCGCAAGCGTTTATCGAAATGCCTAGACCATCATTCATTAACCAATCCATCACACTCTTTTCGCCCTGACTTTCCAGACGATTCAAAAAACGGGCGGTAAATTTAACGTCCATCATCTGCGTAAATTTACCCCACAACGTCCATCATCTGCCCACGAAAACTATGAAAATGGGTAAAAAAAAAAAAGAAAAAATGGCAAAAAATAATTCCCAACTGTTCCCTTTTTCACAACACATGTCTTTACACTTCTTTTTTTTTTTTACTTGGCCATCATCTCCACAACGTCCATCATCTGCCCACGAAAACTAAGAAAAAGGGTAAAAAAAAAAAAGAAAAAATGGCAAAAAATAATTCCCAACTGTTCCCTTTTTCACAACACATGTCTTTACACTTCTTTTTTTTTTTACTTGGCCATCATCTTGGTTGATATGGTCCGTGACCTTCTCACGGATCATGTCAACAAAGATGGCGGCCTTGATGGGAAACCCCGGGCATCGTCCTCAAAATTTACCATGATATTTTGATATATCGTGGTTATGGCATGGTTATTTTTAGTAAAATACGAAAAATTAACTACAGCGGATGTGGTGTGAGGTATGCCTTTTTCGAATCGTTTGCAAGGTATATAGGATTACAAATTGATAGCAAGGCTCACTAAAGCAAATTGGTACTCAACTTGGTTAAATGGTATAGAAACTTGGTAAATATCATTCTTTAAAATGTTTAATAAGTCTTACTTGTCCTTTTCTGTTCCAAAAATCGAAGCGAGATATTCAGCCATGTTGTTTATCAGAGAGAAATGATTTCCGGTGCAGTGCAGGGCTGCCACTCACTTTTTTTAAATTTCCCAAGATATGGTCATGAAATTTCCCAAGATCTCCCAAGATCATAAAAGAGTTTAGTGTTTTTTTTAAATGTGGGGGGTGGGGTGGGTGGGGGGAGAGAGGGGGGTTTCCTATGTCCTTAATGTAATAATAGATTGAATTAATGCCTCTGAAACACATGGTACAATAATTCACTGAAATGTATTGAAAAAGACACTTAAAAAAAATGTTTATCACATAAAATAAATAAACAATTTGTTTTTAAAAAAAAATATTTATATTATTTTATTTTCCAAAATATCAACACCCACTGGAGTTAGGCTACTAAATGTTACCTCCTAATTCTCTGGTAAAAATATCATCTACAATCCACGTGTAATAGAAGTCCATTGGAAACAAAGCTCACAAGACTAAACAACACACAATTCCTTTTACAAAGGCAAAAGGTTCTTCATCAAAAATTGTTTTTTCTTATTGTAAGTCTGTTGATTAGTAGTGGGGTTTGCAAAGCTATTAAGCAAAATTTGTTGATAATAATTGTAGTTAAAATGGATTGATAGTTATGAAAGCAATAAGTATGTTTATTTTTTCTTGTAAATTTACATTATAATGGTTTTTATTTAAACGAAATACTGATTAAAGGAATTTTTCATTTATTTCCTACAATGTATAATTTTAATATCTTAGTTACCTGTGTGTCAATCCACAAATACTTTTTCCAATTGATGAAAATTAGGCTAGACTTTTTAAGGATGCATAATATTTTGAACACATTGTATAAGTAATTGAAATAATCCAATTTTACTATGGGTTCTTGATAGAACACTATCATTCACTCTTTGATTTGTACTGTTTTTTGTATGGTTGCTAATGTCTTATTATACGCATGCTAAAGTTTCCGAGTCTACCACCTCCCCCCCCTGTTTAATAAACATTTAACACCTGGGTGTAATTTGCAAATCTTCAACTTAAAAAAAAAGAGAAAATTAAATTTTTCTTTAATTATTAATTTGTTGTTGATTTAAAATATTAACTTTAATTTCAGAAGAGTACTTATTTATTTATAAATGGTTTTAACAATTAAAACCAGAAAAGTAAATTTAAAAAAAATATATATTTTTTTCCCTTGTTACCATAAAAATTAGTTTGCTTTATTTTCACTTTTTTTTTAAAAATCACGTATATTGTTTGCGTTTTTTGAAAAATATAATAAAATCTTCACCACAGTTAAGATTTCTCAAGGTTTTGCCTGATTTTCAAAATTATTCCCCAGATCCCAAGGGGGGTCGTGAATTCCCAAGATCTGTGGTAGCCCTGGTGCAGTGTCTAGACAAAGGGTAACCTGTTCATTTCATGGTGTTTACTCGTGCAAGTTTAAAGAAAATATCAAGCACTTTTTTTTTTTTTTGTAAAGAAGGCTTTTTTTGGGGGGGGGGGGGGAGTGGCGGCAAATTTGTTTAACTATAACAGTTACCGGAAATTTCGTCGAAAGAAATTTCGTCGACGGAAATTTGATGGACCGGAAGTTTGGCCGTACGGAATTTTGATCGACCGGTAGTTTGACCGAACGGAAATTTGATCAACAGGAAGTTTGACCTAACGGAAATTTTGATCGAACGGAAGTTTGTTCGAGCGGAAGTTTGGTCAGGCGGAAATTTGGTCGAACGGAAGTTTTATCGAACGGAAGTTTGGTCAGGCGGAAATTTGGTCGAACGGAAGTTTAATCGAACGGAAATTTGGTCGAACGGAAGTTGGACCGAACGAAAATTTGATTGAGTGGAAGTTTGGAAAGTTGGGGCATAAATTTTAAACTAATTATAACGGTTACCGGAAATTTCGTCGAAAGAAATTTCGTCGACTGTAAATTGATTCGACGGAAGTTTGAACGAACGAAAATTTGATCGAACGGAAGTTTGGTCGAACGGAAATTTGATCGAACGGAAGTTTGGCCGAACGGAAGTTTAGTTGAACGGAAATTTTATCGAACGGAAGTTTGGTCGAACGGAAGTTTAATCGAACGGAAATTTGATCGAACGGAAGTTTGGCCGAACGGAAGTTTAGTTGAACTGAAATTTTATCGAACGGAAGTTTGGACGAACGGAAGTTTAATCGAACGGAAATTTGATCGAACGGAAGTTTGGTTGAACGGAAGTTTGGTTAAACGGAAATCTGACCGAACGGAATTTTTTGCCGAATGGAAGTTTGGTTGAACGGAAGTTTAGTTGAACGAAATTCAGACCGAACGGAATTTTTTGCCGAACGGAATTTTGATCGAACGGAAGTTTGGTCGAACGGAAATTCGATCGAACGGAAGTTTAGTCGAACGGAATTTTGATCGAACGGAAGTTTGGTCGAACAGAAATTTGATCGAAACAAAGTTTTTTTTCTTCGGTTTTTGTTGTAAATAAAAGGCTGCTTACTTTTGCCAATGCTGAGTTCAAAATGCTCACATTTAAAAGTTCGATAGTTAAATTTCTTTTTGAACGCACTGTATAGTAGTGCATAGTAAAACAAAATAATGCGTTCAAAAAGAAATTTAACGCAAAATTTGATAGTGTGAATTATGCAGTAAGTATTAAGACATTGGAATTCGTGTGTGAAATTGTGGAAATCTATAATTATAAATAAAATTAGCAGCATTTTGAGAATGAGATTATTATCACTTTATCAGAAAACTAACTTTATCCATAAATTTAGGCTCTAGAGATCTTTTAAACAAGTTTTTTTTATATAATAGTACAATATTGCAATATGCCGTTATTCTGAAAAAATATGTCCAGGGAAAAGATTCATTAGCATTAAATACATTTATATAATTGATAAAAGGAGAAAATATACGAAAAAAAGAAAACACTTTTTTCTTCCGGCGGCACTTCATTTCCTGTCATGGTTTCCATCTGACAGATTTTACTGACAATAGTTAAGGCCTAGATACTATGGCAGTTTTAATTTCGTTTATATATGTTTCTATTTTATCTTTGTTAATAAAATATACTTCTGGAGATGGAGTATTTGGTTGTGGTGGATTTGTTAAATCAGATGTGGATATAAATTACTCATTAGTCGAGGTATTCATTTAATTACAAATTGATTTTCGGCTTCGTGTTAAAAAATAACTCACTCTCACTCGCACTTAGAACTCAAAACCAACTTAAAACTGAACTCAATCTAATTGAGTTACTCTTAGTCTAAGCCAAGTATCACCAAAAACACTTATTATCAGTATCTTTAGCCAGTACCTTGTACTCAACACTATCTCATTTCAGTCAGAACTCCACTTTTACTTTTAGTTTTCACTCCAAATTTTAGGTCTCTTAGTCTTAGTGACTAACTTAGTCTTATGTTTGGTACAATACCACTTCAGAGTGACTTCAGCGTAAGCTATGGCCCAGAAGTCCATCAACAATACTTTGTTAATCCAAATGACGCTGGTATTGATACACAGAATTTTGAAAATACATAGATCTGTGCAAATCACTAAAAAATCAAGTGAAGAGATAGTTTGGCTGTTTGGCACTAGCTGCACTCTTTTCATTTCTTATCTCAATTTTGCACAAGTTCATGTTCAGCAAACTTTTTTGTGGTGATCATATTTTTCAAGAACTTTGTTACCTTGGGGTAGAACTGTTCATAAACTTAAGCTTTATATTCTTTTCACACATTAGGCCTATGTATCAATAAATTAAATACGCTGAAGTCTGAAGTGCTATTTTACCTTAAGACTTAAGTAGTTTACCCAGTTCTATACCCCAGGTTCTCACACAGTGACACACACTCTATCTTAGGCTCTCACTGGATAAAATTTCATTAGTAGTATTGTTACTAGGCTACAGAACTTTTTCAAGTCAAGGCACCCTTGCTCCATCCAGGTTTTTCCAAGGCACCCTATGTCAAATTCTAACAAGTGCTCTGCAAAAAAAGTAAATTTTTAAGGATTTTTCTTTACTGCGCATCACCCCTCCCAAGGAGCCATGGTGCACAGTTTAGGAAACTATGTTCAAGGCAGAATTATTTATGATACAAATGCAGTATATATATTCTACAAAAAAAATATTTTTTAGTGTTCGAGTACAATCTAATCCCTGGACTTTGGTACACATAGAGAATCCATGTTTTCTCTGGTAAAGCGTCATGCATTATTCATTTAGCAAGCTTTTAACCCATGAACTGTGGTTGGCCGATATTCTCATCCTGTACTGTGGCGGCAGAAAAATCGGCAGATAGCAACTTCCAATCCAATATTTAACCGAAATCATAGCCATTTCCTTTTATTAATAATTAAATCAACTTCCGAGTCAAGTTGTTTCTTGATACCTTAACAATAAGTACTTTTTAATCAAAATTTTTTATCACTGTTTTTTTTTAAAGCTTAATTGGCTGAAGCTATAGCTGGGCCTTCAGGTCGAGAACTAATATACATATTTTTGAAAGCTTTTTAGCAGAGGATTTAAGTGATACTGATGATGATTTTAACATTCCCCATGACGATCTCAGTTCGGAATTTCTTCGAGTGAATCTGATGCTAGTCTCGGTCATACTGAAGTAGGCCCACTGTTAGACTTTGAGCCAGGCCCGGAGTTTGGGCAAGGACTGACTGAATTTTAGTCACAGAAGCTACAGATTATGGATCAGAACTAATAAATTTTAAAGTTAAATAACCTAACTCAGTTCCACAGTTCCTTTTTAAATATTTACTAGTGGTCTAAACTGAGCAAATCTCAAGTTGGTGGTCTGGAGTTCAATTCCAGCCAGAGCCTATTCAAGCAAAAATATCACCAGCACCCCGGGTATTTGGGACCCGTTAATCCTGGAAAGCAACTCTGAAATCAAACCCGGAGATGGAGTCCCGAAAGGCGGATAACATTGGTACCGGTACAATGAAACATTCTGACAACTCCTGCGACGTCACTGGTGCCAAGCTGTATCATCCCTTGATGTTCCCTTGGGTTATCCAGCGGCGTGGAGAGAGGCAATTTGCTGTTGGTAACCAGCTTATAATACTTGAAGAATAATCCCAGGCAATTTTCCCTTTAAGCTGCGAGGCTGCGCAGCAATCTCACAGACGCTGCGCGGCAGTTTTGAGTGCAGCGCAGCTAATTTCCACTTAAGTTTGTGTCTGTAGGCTGTACAATTTTGCAGTAAAAAAAAATTGATGCTGTAAAAATTTGCACACAACTTTATGATTTTGCACACGAACCAACAAACCTTAGAGGGAACATTGATCCCAGGCCTTGTGGATTTCGACTTCCGAAGCCCACACCATCGTCACATTGTGACGGGTGGATACGAGCAGCAATAAATATTTTACTGCTGAGATTTTGTATGTTGTTCTTGGTTTTAGTTGTGGTTCCAGATTCTTTTTTTTTTCATAATAAATGACCTAAAGTTATTAAAACTAGATATAGCCCGCCAAACATTGGCGACAGCAATGCGTGAACTCCCATCTACTAAAGTTACTTGAAAAAAACGTGAACTCAAGTTACGCGCATTTAAGAATCCGAATATTTGCTACATATGATACGTCACGGCACACTTTTTATTTCACGCCCATGAACTATATAAATATAGCCGACCCGGCACTTAAAAAGCCCTGAAAAGCTCCCACACTACAGAATGATCTATGCCACAGTTCGTGGGTTAAATAAGGGATCTCTCTCACTCTTACGCTCACTCTTTCTCTCTCTCTCTATATATATATATATATATATATATTTAATTATCTTACATGTGTATAGATTATTTGTTAATTCTTACCATTGCAAAGTTGCATTGTGATGATGAGGATTTGTTTCCTTCTTCTTTCTAGGTAAAATTGTACACCCCTCATGGCAGTATTAAATATCAAACTGACTGTGCACCCAATACAGGATACTATCTTATTCCTCTTTATGACAAAGGGGATTATGTCTTGAAAGCTGAACCTCCTAAAGGCTGGGGCTTCGGTACGTTTTTTCACTAAAAATGATAGTTTATTAGAAGTGTTTCAAAATGAATAATTTATTTTTACAAACTAGCCGATTAAGAGTTAGGCCTACTATTATCATTTTGAAAACTGCAGCAATTATGTTGTATTACTACTTTTTCTTAGAACCTGTGAGTGTTGAATTAAACGTAGATGGAGAAAATGATCCTTGCAGCAAAGGAGAGGATATCAATTTCAAATTTACTGGCTTCTCTGTAACTGGAATGGTAAGTTTCAATACCACATCACATAAGATTAAAGTTTCATTTTATATTGAAATATGTCATCATCATATTTTATTAAAGTAAAAACAATGTTTAGCAGAAACAGATTTAGATTAGTTCATTTTATTTTTATGAAAATTTGAATTATGATAAACCTACAAGAAAAACAAAGCAGCAGCTTGTAATAGTTATCAAGAGTTTATTATCTAATAATAAATCCATAGGTCAAGTTTTATAGGTCCCCCATAATTTTTTTTTGTATTTTCTGTTAAAAAAGATGGCAAATTACAGCTCCTTAACCATATGTATTTCAAATGTATTGTTTAGGTAGCCAGCTTAGGACAAACAGTTGGGCCAGCTGGAGTTCAACTTGAATTACTGTCCTCATCAAAACCTGATGTTCTTAAATCCATAGAAACAACAGATAAAGGAAGGTGTGATGTGTGGATGACAGTTTATCTTAAAATTCTCAATAAAGTTCATACTTTCCTCTTGAAAATCTCTAATTAGTGTACACCCCTAATTTATGAGTAATTATAGCGAACAAGGCGGAAACTGCTAGAAGCCAAAAAAAAGTGCCATTAATTGTTGGTCAATATGCTTCTTGTAGTGGAGTGCCCCAACTAGAATGTATTCAGAATGGGTTGTTAAGGCTTTAAATAACTGGGAATTTCACATCATTCGATTAGAATGATATGGTTATGGATATTATGCACATTGCTAGATAATGACAAATGTTTATCTGCTAAAAAAACTCAATTGCTGAATAAATCTTTGGGTGAGTGGATCTTTAGACTTATTTCAAGTATTAAGTCCCTCTCCTTGTGCTCTCACATGACAGATCCTGTATTTGGAAGTTCTGAGACCACTCAAAAGCTGCTTTGAACATTTTAAAAAGTTATTCACTTGATATATATATTAAACTACAATTAACATTAAAAAAAAGTAAAGCAAGTATTGCTTGATTATGTAACAATTTCTTTGCATTTTTCAGCTTCACCTTTTCTAATGTCATGCCAGGAGATTACAAAATCAAAGCTACACATCCAACGTGGCAGTTTAGCAAGGTAAATAGAAGTTGTAAACGTTGTTTGAATTGAAAATTAATTATTTTAAGACAAATATCCTGCACTTTTATTTCTTTTAAATGTTTTGTTAATAAAAAGTTCAATCATAAATTTTATTTTAAATATTTATATTTGATTGATTAAATGTGTGTACATTCAATTTTAAATTACTTACAGGGAGAAATTGCAATTCAAGTAAAAAGTGACAATGCTAATGTGGGTGCTGGACTTACCATTGGTGGTTATGATGTCAAGGTGAGATTGACATTCATACGTTTATCAGACATTTTTTTCCATCCATCCCTGTGGCGCTACAGCCCATGTAGGGCTTTGGCCTGCCTCACTACTTCCTTCCACTCAGACCTAACTAATGCCTTTCTTTTCCATGCTTGGACTTTCAGCTGCTGTAGATCTTTTTCTACAGCATCTATCCACCTAAGCCTAGGTCTGCCTTTGAGCCTTTTTCCTCTTGTATTGGTGATGTACCCTCTTCGTTCCTCTCTCATTTGGCATTCTCTCTAGGTGTCCTGCCCAGCGTAGCCTGCCTCTTTTTATATCTGCCACTGTCGTAGGATCCTGATATATACTGTATAATTCCTGGTTGGTTCGTATTCTCCATCCATATTCATCCTTTGTTGGCCCATATATTTTCCTGAGAACTTTCCTCTCCCATGTGTTTAATAGGTTTTCTGCTGTTTTTGTTAAGGTCCAAGTTTCACTTGCATATGTTACAACTGGTCTGATCACAGTTTTATAAATAGTTTTCTTTGTTGCTCTTGTAATGTTTTTACTTTTGAGTATTTTCTGACTACTGAAGTATGCCCTGTTTCCGGCTGATATTCTTTCTTTTATTTCTGTTAGTAATTCGTTTCTTTCATTTAACAAAGATCCTAGGTATTTGAATTGATTTACTTTTTCAAAAGTTTGGTTTCTAATTTTAATTGTTTCATCTGTTTGTTCCTCTCTTATCATGGTCATGTATTTTGTTTTTTGGTTGTTAACTTCCAGCCCTGCTTGTAAAGATTTTGATATGTCTTTTATACTTCCGGCTACAACAAGATGGCGGTATAGTAATACACAATAGGAAGGAATCTCAGTGTGTAGGCGCTTCAGTAAAGCAAGGGGGATAGTTAAAGATGATTATTGGAAATTGGCTTCGACGCAAGAAAATTCGAACTTTTCATTAATTTTTATTGTTTTGCGGTTCCATTCAGGATCAGAATTTATGCTGTTATCAACGTATTTCTCCTTTAAATTACAACTACAATATAGATCTACTGTTGAGCTGAATAGGAAGAAGCCATCTTGTTCGGAAACAGCCGGAAGTCTCTGTACTCAGCTCTCACCTGTGGTTCCAAGAAGCTGTAACATGCACAGCGACTACAACCCAGACAACGATTCCAGGTTGAGGGTAGCCGAAGGGCATAGAACTTTCGGAAAAAAAGGGGTTGTCCCCCATAGCATGTAAAGACTGAATCCGGCAAATTGTGCGGAAGAACCACTACTTGGTCAACGGACAAAAGGCGGAGACAGCACAGTGGTGTGAATCGCTGAGAACATGACCAGACACGTAGAACGCCATGGTCATTCACTGCATGGGTGACTGGGTGGCCGAATGGTCTAAACTGAGCAAACCTCAATTTCAGCCAAAGGCCGGTCAAGCAAAAACATCACCCCGGGTGGATGAGACTCGTTAACCTTGGTCGGCAACTCATCTAAGAGATAATTTCAGCCAAAGGCCGGTCAAGCAAAAACATCACCCCGGGTGGATGAGACTCGTTAACCTTGGTCGGCAACTCATCTAAGAGAAGGAAACTCTGAATTCAAACCCGGAGTTGGAGTCCCGTAAGGTGCATACAATGTCAATTCCTGCAACCGTACCCATCCCTGGTCGTCTTGACGTAGAGTCTTGCCACTGGATATGGTGGTCTCGGACGAGAGAGTGAGGTTGACGCCGCGCAACTCTTCTTCACTTTAAACAAAGTCACCCGCGCAAGTCATCCAGACGACTCGATGGTCATCGTCGATCCTTGACGGACGAACAACATATACTATGTCATCAGTCTGAAGTGTCTATGTCATCAGCATATGCAAGATACTGAAGTGGTTGCTTGTAGAGTGTGCCCGTTGGTATTGGGTCTTGAGTTTCCCTCAGAAAGTATCCTGTTATCATTCCTCGAGTGTCAATGTGTATGTTTCTAATAACTCTCTCCAATGTTAGGTTAAAGAGCATACAAGACTGTGAGTCTCCCTGTCTTAAGCCTCGTCTAATATGAAATTCCCTTGAATATTCTCCTTGAATCTTGATTTTGCTTTTTGAGTTGTTTAGTGTTACATGTATTAGCCTTGTCAGTTTGTTGGGTATCCCAAACTCCTGCAGAGTCTCATATAAATAGTTTCTTTTGATGCTGTCATAGGCCATTTTATAGTCGACATAGAGTTGATGTACTGGTATATTAAATTCATAGCATTTCTCTAACAGGCATCTGATGGTGAAAATCTGATCAGTCGTTGATCTGTTAGGCCTGAATCCGCATTGGTAATCACCTAGTATTTCTTCAGTGTAAGGTTGTAGTCTTTTGGCAATAAGTTTTGTCAGTATTTTGTATGTAACATTTAATAGGGAGATTCCTCTGTAGTTAGTGCACTGAAGTTTGGAGCCTTTCCTCCTGTATTGGGTTATTAATGCTGTTTCCCATTCTGTCAGGATTTTCTCCTCTTGCCAAATTTTAGTTTATGTATCTGATTGTGTAGTTCTTTTCCTCCATATTTAATCAGTTCTGCTGTGATAAGGTCTTGTCTGGGGGCTTTATGATTTTTCATGTAATTAATTACCTCTTTGGTTTCTTCTAGGGTTGGGCATTGTATAAACAGGTCTGGTCCTCCCTGTGGGAGTTGATAATCTTCTTCTTGTCTATTGTCTGCATTCAGTATGTCCTCAAAATATTCAGCTCACCTCTCCAATACGTTACTATTTTCCGTGATTAATTCTCCATTGTGGCTCTCACACATTTGAGTCTGGCTTGGTTATCCATTGTTTTCATCTTTTATCTTCATGTACATTCCTATTATATTTCCCTCTCTTGATAAATCTTCTATTTCCTTTAGTTTATCCTTTTCCCATTCCCTCTTTTTCTTCCTACACATTTTTGTTGCTTTCCTTCTGGCTTCCTTGTATGCTTGTGTTGTCTTTCTGGTTTCCCTTTTTAACATGATCATTTGTGCTTTGTTTCTTTCTTCCACAGTCTCTCTGCATTCATTGTCGTACCAGCCTACTCTATTGTTGGCTTGCTGAAATCCCACTACTTTTTCTGCTGATCTTTTAATGGCATTTTTTATCCTATCCCACTGATCATTTATTGTGCTTCTACTTCATTCTGGTAAGCTTTTGCGGAGATACTGATCTTCTGGGTCTTTGGTAATCGTATTGTTTCTCATTTTGATTACGACCATTGTGAACTAAGCTTATCCTCTGCCTATATTTCACCCTTACAAGTAGATGGTCCGAGTCCGCATCTGCTCCTCTAAGGCTTCTCACATCTAATATATCTGATCCATGTCTTCGATCTATTAAAACGTGATCGATTTGATTGTGGTTGATTCCATCTGGTGGTTGCTACCACTATAAAATATGGTGTATTCTTTTGTCTTGAGGATGTCTGAATTTTTCCATAGAATTTCTTGCAATGCAGCAATAGATATTTTATATGTGACAAGCTGATTTACAAGGTTGGCTAAGGCTCCTGCTCTAAACAGGCTTTGCACATTCAAAGTCGCAATCCAAAAATTATTTCCATATCCATGCATAGGTCGATTTCCATTGGTATCAGTCCGGATTTTGTTCAGTTGCTTGGCTTTCGTAACATTGGTTTTTTTACGTGGCGGGGAAGTTAACCCTGCGCACAACTGTCTGGGGGGTTGCCCCTTAGAGCTCTCTGGATAGCTGCCTTAGTTTTTGGATAAGGTTCCCTAGCCTTTGTGGATCCCTCCACTTCCTACAAGGCAGTAGGTTCTGATTTTGGTCCGCCCCAGGTATTTTATTTCCCTGGTACCCTCCATATCTGGTGGGCTTTCCCCTATCCGCCACCTGGGGAGGCGCTCGATGGAAGATCAGTATCTCCGCACGAGTGACATTTTTTTGTAAATAGTAATTTATCAATTTTGATTGCAGTAATTATCATATGTCATATGAAGATCATTTTAAATTGAAAGGCTTACAAATAGTCCTCACTGTTGATACTGAATGATTACACTCATATTTCATGATTACATGTTTAAGAAACATGAATATTTTTGTTATTATATGTCGTGTCTTCAGGGTGAGGTGACAGGTGATGGGCAACCCATGAAATCCGTGAACTTTGTCTTGTTTTCTCAAGGAGAGCAGCCCCCAGTGAGTCAATATTATTTAAAATATTGATTTGATTTGCATAAGTAGCTTTCAGTTGTTATTTTTAATAATATTATTTACTTCATTGAATGTTATTGAAATTTTAAAAGAATCTAACTTCAAAATAAAAATGTATATTCAGATTTGTGTAACATCTTATCAAGACTAATGACATTTAAAAAAAAAAAATTAAGGATTAAATGCTGTAAAATAGCTTGACTTTCATGTGTAGTCTAATCATTTTGCAATATAATGTGAAATAATTGACTCCCTATTTGTCAGATTGTTTCTCAATGTGAAAAGGGATCCCCTAAAGGCTTCCATACCAAAGAAACAAAGCTGAGTCCCATCTGCTTTGTGACATCCAAGGATGATGGATCTTTTATTTTTCCAGTGGTGCCAACAGGATCATATTTTCTGGTAACATTTTTCAAACTGAAAGTTTTACACATTTAATTCATTATTTGTAAGTTTGCAATTTCTGACGTTTAAAGATAGACTCATTTGCTTTCTCAATCACTAAAGTCTAATTTGCAGTATAGCTTAAAATTTGTGAGCATTTCAACATTATTTCTTTTTTTATTCCTTCAGATTCCATTTTACAAAGGAGAGCATATTACATTTGATGTAGAGCCAGGAAAATTAGACTTTCAAGTTGGACACGGCTCAGTTTTATTGAAGGTGACATTTTTTTTTTTTGGTTTGGATTTCAATATGCTAAATATGTTTTAACATGTGCTATGTTTACTACTTCCATTTGGGCTGCACATAGTTGGTAATAAACATTTCATTTGAATCTCTGACATGAATTTGCCATTATAAGATATACATTTTTTTTCATCATAAGATCAGTATTAGTTTTTCTTATGCTCTAAGTTTTGTGTGTGATGATTGTGTGTCCTGGGCAGTTATGTAAACTATTTTAAGTTCTTTAACTTACTTTCACAGGAAAAATTTGAAGTGGCTGGATTCTCAGTTAGTGGTAGAGTACTGGATAAAGAAAATGTAAGCTCTGGGATATTTTAGCTGCTTTATTGTATTATAACTCAGATGATCACCTGTAAAATAAAAAAAGAGTTGTAAAAAATATTCATATGAAATTAACATTAAGACACAAAAAGAGATACTTTTTATTAGTGTAATATTGTTATCTTCTAAATTCAATAACAAAAAACTTTTTATCATCTGTTCTTCGTATCTGTTAATATATCTTTATAACGGTGCTAATTGCATTCTGTGTAGTCTTTGCTTTTTTGTCCCAATGATTCACACCTGGCATATGCTTGTTATTTTAATTAATTAGATAGATATCTTGATTCCTTAAAAATTCCAAGTCTCAAAATCAAGATTCTGTAACAGGGTGTCGGCATCGCTAAAGCTGCCATCATCATCAATGGTAAAGACCAAACTGTCAGTGGTGCTGATGGCTCCTTCAGTCTGGAGAACATGAAGACAGGAACTTACAGCTTGAATGCCAGAGTAGACAACATTCTGTTTGAGGAGATGCTTGTGGAGATAACACCCAAAACTCCCCAGCTCCCAAGTTTGGTGGCCTCAGGGTAAAAAGGAAACATTTATTAATTTTAGAATACAGTTTAAATATTAATTGGGTCACTTTTTTGTTTTCACATAAATTTGCATTTATATAACTTAATTGTTTGAAATGACCATAAGAAGTTAGTCATTTTATTAAATCAAAAAGTCCAAATAAAGGCTAAAATTAAATCTTCATTTTGGGTTGCTAAATATTAACACTAAATAATGGTGTCCCAAAAAGTTGGGAGACCACCTATCTTATTCTTCTTCTTCTTTGCCTTTTTAACTCCTAAAGGCAATTAACAATTTCTTTTCAAGCCTCCCGGGTCTCTTAGATATCTTCTCCAACTCTTTCCAGTATTAAATACATCTTTGTCAAATTCTGTTTCATTTATTCTAAGTTTCAAATATATTTAAAACGATACACATTTTTAAACCAATTTTCAATCAGCTTCAATATGTGTGGTAAAGTGAGCATTGACAGAGTCCCTGAAAGCTTAGGGAAACTCTCCAGTCAACGGAGGATAATTTACTATCCAGAGGGCAAAGGTTCTGATGCCAAATCTGTAATCACAGACTCAAGTGGTGCCTTCTGTGAGATGGTTAAGTCTGGGAAATATATTATTAAAGTAAGTGGAGGTGACTGCTGCTGGTGACAGTGTTATTTGATGTTTAACATGCTCCTAGGCTGATTAAAAGACTATTTTAAATTTTATTTAGAGCGTAGGGGGTTAGCATGATTTCTAAAGGCTCTACAGTTTTATAAGAAGACAAAATTTTGTTTGAAATTAACAATTTAAAGTTAAAAACACCTGGTGTACTGAATAGATTTAATCCCAAAGACTTTACACTTTCTTATGTATTATCCAGTTCAGTTTCAGATTTGATTTTTTTTTTAGTTTGTATATTTAGGTTAAGGCAATATCATAGGGCTAAAGTAGAAATTTAACAACTTTAAAAGATATATATATTTTTTAAAAACTGGAGAGCACTTCCAAGAATTTTCCCAAGAAATATCTCTCTCTTCCTGAATCAATTTGAAATAGCAATTTACAAATATGTGTACGTATAAATTATAAAGTCTACAAAAATCAGTTATGGCTTTTCAATAAGTAGAAAAAACTCATAACCTGGTTTAAGAACAAAACATCACATTTTGCTGACTTAATTTCACCCGTGACTTTGTTCTGTCTGTTTTCAGGTGTACATGAGTGAGGATGAGATAAAGGCAGGTTTGACCTTGACACCAGCAGAAAAGGTAGTCACAGTGACAAGCAAGCCTGTTCTTGATGTCAACTTCTCTCAGTTCCGGGCAAAAATATCTGGCAGTGTTAAATGCATGGGTGAGTAAATATAGTTTTTTTCTGGGCAGTGCAAAATTCATTATGTCCTCTCTTTAAAAAATTAAATTAAAAAAAATATGCCTTAGTAAAGATAAATTAAATCATTTCTATAAAAATTATGTTGAAGAATGAATTTTACCAAATTAAAGATGAGACTTGATTATAATATTGTAAGGCCTTGTTTTAAATTGGTTATCTCATTTTCTGTGCACTTTATATTCTTTTTCATTGGAGAGTATGAATAATTTTAAAGCTCATTATTTATGTTAACTTTGCATTGACTTGATTTATTAGAAAATCTGTTTTCATCAGCTCCTGAACTGTTCATTTACCAACTGCAGAAGATCTTTAGTTTTATTAGTTAATATCTGAGCTATTTTACTTGCAGAGAAGTGCCAAAATATGGAAGTGACCCTTGATGCTGTAGGCAGGACAGACACCCAGATCAGGACTGCTGCCAAGTTGTCTGGCAATGAGGCTTCATTCGCTTTGGAAAATGTCATGCCTGGGAAATATAAAGGTTACTTTTAAAAATTCCAAACCCCAATAGCTGATAATTCCAATGCAAATTTGGCCACAATTTCATGATTGATTCTTGTGTAAAGTGCATTTGTATTTTGTTTCAGTCAAAAAAATAATTAAATTATTCTTGAAGCAACCAACACATTACATGTATGTAGCTATTCATTCATTACAAATAATGACAGAGAATGTTATCCAGCTATGTTCAAGTACTCAAATAGAGGAACTTTGGTCCCTACAATTTCAAAAGATGAATGATGACCCATGTCAAATATGTAAATCTGAGTTTTAAATTTATATAAACCTTTGGTTTATGATTGCAGCTTCTATTGTACTGGACAACTGGTGCTGGAAGGAAAAATCTATAGAACTCAATGTTCTGGACAATGATCTGTCTGGTCTTGAGTTTGTACACACAGGATACATTCTCAAATGCAGTGTCTCACATCCAATTACTATAGTAGGTTCACATTACTGGCTCTTTTAAGTGAGCTTATAAATGTAGTCTTTATTTAAGTACTGTAGCGAATGTTATAGAAACAAAGAATGGGATGACATCAAGTGATTAGTATGGAAGCAGGGGATGGGATGACATCAAGCGATTGGTATGGAAGCAGGGGATGGGATGATGTCAAGTGATTGGTATAGAAGCAGGGGATGGGATGATGTCAAGTGATTGGTATGGAAGCAGGGGATGGGATGATGTCAAGTGATTGGTATGGAAGCAGGGGATGGGATGACATCAAGCGATTGGTATGGAAGCAGGAAATGGGATGATGTCAAGTGATTGGTATGGAAGCAGGGGATGGGATGATGTCAAGTGATTGGTATGGAAGCAGGGGATGGGATGATGTCAAGTGATTGGTATGGAAGCAGGAGATGGGATGACATCAATTGATTGTATGGAAGCAGGGGATGGGATGACATCAAGTGATTGGTATGGAAGCAGGGGATGGGATGACATCAAGTGATTGGTATGGAAGCAGGGGATGGGATGATGTCAAGTGATTGGTATGGAAGCAGGGGATGGGATGACATCAAGTGATTAGTATGGAAGCAGGGGATGGGATGACATCAAGTGATTGGTATGGAAGCAGGGGATGGGATGACATCAAGTGATTGATATGGAAGCAGGGGATGGGATGATGTCAAGTGATTGGTATGGAAGCAGGGGATGGGATGATGTCAAGTGATTGGTATGGAAGCAGGGGATGGGATGACATCAAGCGATTGGTATGGAAGCAGGAGATGGGATGATGTCAAGTGATTTGTATGGAAGCAGGGGATGGGATGATGTCAAGTGATTGGTATGGAAGCAGGGGATGGGATGATGTCAAGTGATTGGTATGGAAGCAGGGGATGGGATGATGTCAAGTGATTGGTATGGAAGCAGGGGATGGGATGACATCAAGTGATTGGTATGGAAGCAGGGGATGGGATGACATCAAGTGATTGGTATGGAAGCAGGGGATGGGATGACATCAAGTGATTGTATGGAAGCAGGGGATGGGATGACATCAAGTGATTGGTATGGAAGCAGGGGATGGGATGGCAGCTGTTTTTTTGTCCAAGAGCCTGTAATGTAAAAATTAAAAGGTAATCCATGTTCCGTCTTGTCACAGAACTTTGCCCACAACAAGAAAGAAAAAAGTGTTGGCTCGTTCCTTCTGGACAAGGGTCTCAACCGTTTCTGTCTTGCACACCCTGGTGTGTATCAACTAACACCTGATTCTTGTCATCGGTTTGATCAGGAAAATTATAGTTATGACACGTAAGTTGTACAAACCTCTTGCCACAGTAATCTCTGGGATCGGATGAAAAAAAATTGTATGTTAGGAGTGATTCAGTTTCTGATTGCTTATATTTTTTTTTATAGGCTCATGGCATTAAAATATGTCTTTTTAAAAATACACTTTGTCTTGTTCTAGTTTGTTAATACAATATTATGGATAATAAACTAAACAATGATGAGGACCAATAAGGGTCGTATTTTGTATATGGGTGGGAACCTTATGCTCTTACCCGGGTTTTAAAACTGTATTCAGAGATGACAAGTGGCTACTTGAGATCCTGTTTTGAAACCCAGTGTTATGTTGGCCGCTGTTGAGGACAATAGCTAGAAGACGTTTTGTTTGAATGTGCAGTTGTTATCATTCCAGGTCCAACCCTCTGATACTGACATTGACAGCCATTCAACACCTGGCCCTGGGTTCCATAACCACAGACGCTCCCGTGGATGACATCACTGTTACTATTAAGTAAGTTTTTATTGTAGGTCAGACAGTTTTTTTTTTTTAAATTTGTGAAATTGTGTCAGTTTACATAGATCAAAAAGAATGTTTCTGTTTCTGGTTTATGCATGTCATGCATATGAGGATTGCTTGTGTCTCAACACAAAGTTATAAGCCTTAAGCGTCAATGTAATTTGGTTAAATTTTAAAATATATAATTTCAGATCAAGTTATTAAAAGAAAAAAACAAAAAACATTTTGGTTATTTATTGCATTAAATTTTTGATTTTGTGTAAATATCAATGGATGTTAATCATGTTATCTATATTTCAGATCATCAGTTGATGATATCCCCACTGTGTTGGGCCCCCTTAAGCCCAATATTACAGCTACTAATGTGGCAAAAGCTGCAGCACAGACTTCAGAGAAAGACAAAAAGTCAACAGTGACAGTTTACGGTTTCTCCCATTGGTCCAGGTCTGTTTTTAAAACAAATAATTTTTTACATTTAAGTTTTTGTCAACTTACCTGATGATGGGTGGTGCAATTAGAAACGGATGCAATGTATTTTTCCAGATTTAAAAAGTGTTAAGAAAGTTATATCAAATTAGGTCTGTGTCTTAAAAAAATCTATCAGACCGTCCTATAATAAATATCATTGCATTAAAAAAATTAATAAAAGAACAATATTTAGAAATAGACTAGTTTTTTTTTATCCATGCTCAATTAAAACCATAAATATCTGTCATCATCAACCTCCTATTCCTTGTTCCTGCTTTTAATTCAAATGAATATGATCATGTATACAAATCATGTTAAGTGTCCACAAGAGGATTGAAAGAATTACACCAGGCTAGAAATACTAATGCCAACAAGAGTAAATGTCATTTTGACTTCCTTATTTGAGGATCACAATTAAAAAGAAAAAAATTGCGCTATGAGGAAACAGTTGAAAGTAAATCTAAATATTGGCTTTGTATCATTCATTCTGATCAGATCTGGAGAAACTCTAACAGTCTCTGCCAAGTCATCTGATGTTCTGTTTTATCCTAGCTCTGTTGATGCCTATATCAGTGGTGGTAAGGGGATATGCAAAAGGGCTGTTCTTAATTCTTAAAAGGAAATATTTGAATACTACTTGCCTATCTTAGAAATGGTTGTTTATTAATTTATATATTAATTTTTAAAATAAAAATATAAGAGCTTGTAGTTAATTATAGTTTTAAAAGTTGCCATATTTGTGAAATCATTCATTGAATATAATTTTAAAAATGTCTTTATAGAAGCCTGTCCTGGAGTCATTGCTGACCTCATTGGCCGCAAGGGCGTGTTCATCCAGGGCACAATCAGCCCTCCCCTGAATGGTGTGACAGTCACAGTTACTGATAAAGATGGAGCTATGGCACCTATTGTGCTGTCGACAGACACCAATGGAAAATACAAGTAAATAACCATAAAGCTGGTATTTTTATCAGAGGTTTTAAAGTTCTAATTATTTGAGGTGTTTTTGCAAGGGTTGGACACATTTTAATAAGCTTATTCTGATATCTCTTTTTTTTTAGAGTTGGTCCACTTCATGCTGACAAGAAATATTTAGTAGTTGCAGAAAAGGAAGGATTTGTGCTGTCAAAGGAGAGTGAGAACTCCATGTCATTTAGGGCGTTCAAGCTTGGGGAAATAGCTGTGCAGGTACACTATCACTGTATTATTTTCTTTTCACATAAATGTTCACAGCTGTCTCTAGTGTTTGATCCCATTAGGTCTTGAAGATTATAAAGCAATTATTTGCTGAAAATTTATAATGGACACTTGCAAGCAAGTTTATTGAAGTTTTGAACTATTGTACCTGTTATATTATGTAGAAAGCCAAAACTGAAATGAGATGCATACAGACAACAGATGCACCTGTTATCTTGGCATAAGAGTTAGCGTAACCTCAACTAGCAACAGCAGCTGGGAAATTTAAGATGACTATATGATTTTAAAAAAATACCAAAAAATCCTGATTTTTAAAGTTATGTTCCTTAATTATTGAATGGTTATAATGAAACAACCCATAAAAACAAAGTTTTCCTTATAAATCCTTTGTAAAATGTAATATCAATTTAAAAAAATTAATTTTTGATAACACTGTCTTGTTTTAGATACCTTTGTGTAACAATAAGACATTTTTTAATGAGATACTGGTACCCAAGAGAAAGAATCCTTTCTTTTTATACTTTTGCTTTGCTTAAACTGATTAAATTTGTTAAGATATGGGTAGCCAAGTGAAATAATCCTCTCATTTTATACTATTTGCTTTGTTTAAAATGAACAAATTTGTTTTGATACCAGTACCCAAGAGAAAGAATCCTTTCTTTTTATACTATTGGTTTACTTAAACTGATGAATTTTTGTAAAGTCACTATGTGCTTATTTCATTTCAAAACATTGGACCAAATCAGTCAGTTTTATTATAAGTTGTTTTTTGTTTTGCTCACACCTATCAATTCTGCCCCAACAGATGCTTGATGAAAAAGGTCTGCCACTTTCCAGCGTTCTTCTGTCATTGAGTGGGGACCATCAGTACCGGTCAAACAATGTTACAGGGGCTGATGGTCACATGATATTTACTGGATTAGTAAGACAACATTTAAATATATTAAGTGCTTGTTAAAACAAAAGGTTAAGCAACTTCTTGGTTGAAAGAAATAACAGTTTAGATGTGTGAAATATGGAATGACGTTTTTAAGTTTTAAAAAAAAGGACCCTGCTCTATTGTTACATAAAATAAATTACAGTTTTAAAGTGACTTATTGTTTTTTTTTCCTCAACATAATAAACTTTTTGCTTTCCAAAGAGTGAAAATAAGATATATTGTGACTGCTTACAGTTATTTATAGTATAGCTGTGTACATGGACTTACTCTGTGAGGCAACTTGTTCATGATCAAACATTTTTTAAATCCAAAATCCAGAACTGCTATTCATGTAATAATACATAAATTCTTTTACTTCCTGTAATCTTTTTTTTTAAAAACCCAACTTCCTGCAATGACATGAATGTGGCGAACACTTAAGTTTGTAAAATGATTTATATTTTTTGTTATTCCTTCATGTGTCCTGTCTGTTGAAGAAGGCTCTTAGCTCAAATGTTCTTTTCCTTTTTTTTATTTCAAGCTTCCACATATCTTGTTCTTCTATTTCCTTCACACAGCTTGAACAGAGTCCTTAATTTATTATCCTTTATCATTTAAATTTTTAAAATCTTTTTTCTGCACCAAAACCAATTCTGTAGATGCATTTCTTGTTGATAATTTGAAAGCCATGTTGACTAATTTATTTTATTTTTGCAGAGTCCTGGACAGTACTTTCTTCGGCCAATGATGAAAGAATATAAATTTGAACCTGCCTCTCAGATTATAAATGTCCAAGAGGGGACAACGGAAAAAATCACTATTAAAGGTGCAAGGGTCGCTTTCAGGTAAGGCAATTTTTTTATTAAAATAAGCTTGTTAATTATCGATGCTATATCGTGAAAGCACATTACTGATTTGCTCTGTATTTTTTGTGCTATAATTTATTCACCTACCCTCTTCTTTTTAATAATAAAATTTCCTGAACTCAAATCTGGTAATTAATTTAAAAGGGACACTTTTTGAATTATTAGGGTTTATTAACTTTTTCATGTATAGAAACGTGTATGTCTTTTTTAAAACCGGTTCTGTGGGGGACACCATTCTGCAATCTAAGCTAATGGATAATTACTGATATTTTGTTTTCAGCTGTTTTGGTAAAGTGACATCACTGAATGGAGAACCTGAGCCAGGGATTATCATAGAAGCTCTGGGACTTGGTCCCTGCTCCACAAATCAGGAGGAGAGCAAGACAGAGATGGATGGTTCTTACAGGCTCAGGGGTTTACAAGTGGGTAGATCTGGAACAAGTTTTCATTGTATAGAAAAATGCATCTGAAAACTACTAAATCAAAATAATCAAAATTATATTATTATAAAATTCTTTCACCAACAGAAGGAAATGAAGAATATCTAAATTTCTATAAATTAGTAATAACTAATCCCTTCATCTTCAGCCCAACTGTTTGTATGACATTCATTTAAAGTCTGGTGAGGTGAACACACATATTGAGAGAACTGCACCCACCTCTAGACAGGTCAAGGTGAGTAAAATATAGCTTAAGGCCATGAATATATCTTAATGTCCTTAAGAAACATTTATCTTGTGACTGTCTGGACGGTTAGTTGTCTTGACTCAATGCAAGCAAGGGGATATAATTAATGGCAGAATCAGTGGTCTATCATTATATTGGGAATGATATTGATAGATGAAGAAATGATATGTTAAGAATGTTTTATTTGGTTAACAGCAATAAAATATATTGATATTTAAATCTATAGGTGGAGGCCTCTGATCTCTCTGACATAAACATCATTGCATTTCGTCGCATGAACCAAATGGACATCAGTGGCAATGTGAGGACCAACCTCAAATTTTTATCTACACTCAAGGTATTAAATTGTAGAAGACATAGAATAGAGATGAGTGCTATGCATGTTGATCTTTGTGAATTCTTATCATTTACTACTTGGGCAGTTTTTATTCAGATTTCATTTGGTTGGCAATTAAGTTTTTTGCTAAATAATAAAGATAAAAAAAAGACACAAAAAAACTAGATGGCTTCTTTAAGCTATTTACCAATAATTGTATTCTTTATTTATGTTTGTGAATGCACTAATATTAACACATCTTGATAAAAGTCTTCTTTTTAAAAACTAAATACAGTAGAAGTCCATTAGTCCGGCATCCAACAGTCCGGAATGCCCGATAGTCCGGCATCGCTCCGGAAAATTGTAAAAATTTTGGTTTTCTCCAAAAGTGTGTCTCTAAAGCAAATAAAAACGCTCGAGAGCTATTTGGAAGTTTTCGGGGTAGTTCGGAATCATCCGGAAGCGCTCGGTATTGTTCGGAAACAATTAGCGGCCAGCTAGTCTCAGCTGTCACAACAAATACAGGTGCAGTGCAGCACAGTTAATCAATCACGAAGCGTCTTCGCCATTTTTTTGTGCGTTGTTGTTTTGTGTCCTTTCACATCGCAGTAAACTGTGTCTCAGTACCCTCTACTGTAATACAGTACATCTGTAGTGACGTACGGAACTTTTGAAACTGTTTATAAACAAAATGAGTTTCGTTCTAACTGTACAGTGACCATGTTTTGAAAACCTAAGCCTTCGAGTTCAAAAGGAGAGAAACGAAAACACGTAACACTGACTCTCAATCAGAAACTAGAAATCATCAAACGGCTAGAAAAAAGGTGAGAATAGAAATGTTTTAATGAATGAGTTTAATATTGGCTCATCAACTATTTATGACATTAAAAAACAAAAAGATGAACTAATGAAGTTTGCTTCTCAATTGGTAACAACTGAAAAATTTGCTTCTAGACAAACATTAAAAAAACCAAAACTGGAACAGCTAGATAGTGTATTGTTCAAGTGGTTTAGTGCAGTACGCTCTGAAGGAAAGCCGGTAACAGGGCCAATGATTGTTGAAAAGGCAAAGAAATTCGGCCAAGATTTAGGAGTTGCTGAAAATGAATGTAATTATTCTGACAATCCCTTGAAAAACCTGCCTGAAGATGAGGTAGAGGAGTGGCTTCTAATCGACGAGATTGAGTCTGTTGAACAAGAACTAACCGATGAGGACATTATCAACAGTGTAGTAAACCCTCAGCCTACTCAAAATCTTGAAGAAAGTGACTCAGATGCCGAAACGGAAGAAAAGGAAAAAATCAGCTGGGCAGAAGCTGCAGAATCACTAAATAAGTTGATCTCTTTTGCTGAGGCTAGCACTAGCTACAGTGCTTCAAAAATTATTGATTTCCATATCATTAGAAATAAATTTTATACTAAACGCCAAAAGTCAAGAAAACAAAAAGACATTAGCGACTTTTTTAAATCTAAGTGAAATATGTTTTACAGTACGTGTACATACATTATATGAAATGTAAAATAAACTTTGTTGTATTTGCATACGGTATTTGTAGTTTAATTATTAACCTAATTGTTCTTATAATTACGATGTATGTATGTATGTAGTTAAAAAAACAAAGTACATTTGTTTTACGGTAAAGCCTACACTAAAAAGAAGGGGCACCGCCCAATAGACCGGAATTTTCGGTAGTCCGGCACCGAGCCGGTCCCGAAGGTGCCGGATTATCGGACTTCTTCTGTATTGTTTCAATCAATATATTGTTTAATTGTCAGAAGGCTTAATAAATTCAGAATAGCTCCTAAACCTAAATAAAAATAATTTGTTATGTCTGTATGCTAATTTTTGTTTTTTACAGTTTTTGCCTAGAAAACACAAATGTGTAAAGGACAAGTTCAGTGCTATGCCATAGTATAATCTGTTCCTAATTAAAGATTCATTCCATTTTCTTAGGTGCGACTGGTTAGTGAGGCTCAGCCGGACACTCCCATTCACACAGTCTCTCTCGGCAAATCCACATTTTTCTTTTTGCCCACATTGCAGATGGATAATAAGGTGAAATTTTAGAAAAAGATGTTATGTTTATTCAATTACTATTCATCACTTATGAACTTTTTACAAGCAATAAAAACCAGTCAAAGATCCAGCTTTTTCTTTCTCAAATTATGAATTAGAACAACTTCTCAATAGAAATGAAATAGTCATACAATCTTCACAGTAATCTTTATAGTTAATGTTGTCAATGGTATTTTGCAAGCTCAAATATATTTAACTGCGGTTGTCAAATAACTGTAATGGCATAGATCTATTAATGCCAAATGCCAACCATAATTACTAAATCCCTTTCACTAAACAAAAGAAAGTAGCTCCCAATTAGTAGATAGAAGTTAATTTTATTAATTTGTTGAAAGTTCTTGAAAACACATGCATCCAGAAATGGATAAATTTTGAGAAAATTTTAATATTTAAGGCCAAGAAAATAAAAAACAGATGTAAAAAAATAATTGAAAAAGGATTATGTCATATTGTGCAGTACTAAACATATGATAACTAAATTATGAACAAAATGAAAATGTGGATGAATAAGTGACAAAACTATAAGTTTTAAGAAAACAAGATCAGTTAGTATTTTTCTACCAAGAGGTTATATCTGGAAGCTACAGTGAAGCATGATTTTAAGGCCACAGCAAAAAAATAAATAAATGAAAGGTGTATCTCGGGAAGCATTTGTCTAACCGGCTGAAATGAGTAAACTAATACGTTAGGAAAGAATACTTTGATGAAAATGTGAACAGATGGTTTCATTTATCTCTCCTCAAATTTCAAACTAAAAATATCTGAAAATATTTAATAAATTTTGTAAATATGTGATCAAATCTGTGTCTATCCTCTGTATTCTGTCTAATGTGTGTATTCTGTCTAACCTGTGTTTTCCTCAGAACTACCTGCTGTCCCTAGAGAGTAGCCTCTCCAGATCTGAGTATGATTACAAGCTGTCCTCCGTTGAGTTTGCTGCCAATAAATCACACAAACATTTCACGTTTGAATTCAATCCCAAGGTAAGTACCAGTGGGTGGTGCGCTGTGTCTTTGATGTTAAGTTAAATTTAGTCTTTACAACTTGTTCACTCCATCACCTGATTTTCTAATCCTGCTTCTATGTTTTGAACTGATGAGAGTTTTAAACAAAATTAAAACTTAAATTGTTCCACATTAGCTCATAAAATGTTGCTTCCCTGTCCTGCCAGGTACTGAATGGAAGTTTCTGCCCACATTGAGTTGGTCTTTGTTGTAAAATGTACCAACACCATCGTAGGTGTTCATAGACATGATTTTTGTGTTTTAAAAAATAATAAATGTTCTTATTGACCTTTGACAGCCCAGAACAGTGGACCAAGATCTTAACCAAGGATCTTTCTTAGTACTTCCAATCATTGGTATAATCATAGCCTTGGCCTACAATCACAAAACTGTAAGTGGTTGTTCTTAATACATTTCATTATAATGGCTTCACGAGTCGTTGTCACATGCCACTCATTTAGTCCTTTAAATGAAGCTATATACGTTGATTACAAACTTAGTTTTCCTTTAAAATTGTCAAACATCAAATTTGTTCCAGTTCAAAATTTCAGTAAAATCATACAATTTTTATCTATTACAAAACAAAATGCGAAAAGGAACATGTAAAAGGTCATCAAAACTAATTGAAATATTATTCTTTTATCAATAACTGAATCTTATTTTATTCTTATCTTTTTTCTTGTTGTTTTGAAGATATTTAAAGATGGTTATTAAAATGCACCAGAGAAACTATGAAGATGTGAAGTGATATTAAATATTTTTATTTATTCCTTTTTGTCAACTTATCATATAAACTGAATTACTCCCCTTTTATTTTAGGTGATCCCTTATGCAGCCAATGTCTACCAACAGCTGCAGAGTGCAGCCATGAAAGCCCCAGCCTCAAACACTTCACCAGGCTCATCATCTTCCTCGTCAGCAGCAGCTGCGTCATCAGATGCTCCGATACTGTCTGAGTTCCTGAGCTCCGAGTCACCAGTTAAGAGAAAAGCAAAGCCAAGAAAAGCACAATAGATCCAGTGGATTGTGTGCTGGTGAATGATCTTTTGAAGCACCAGTGGATTGTGTGCTGGTGAATGATCTTTTGTAGCACCAGGGGATTGTGTGCTGGTGAATGATCTTGGTACAATTGTTGAAAGCGGGTGTTGTGTGTCACTGTGCAAGTGATGGAGTGTTTTTTTTCTTCCCATGATGATTTTTTTTTTTTTTTTTACTTGTGAAATTAAGTTTGGATGTTAGCATAGAAAGGTTTTGTAGATCCAAGGGTGCACCTGCAAAAGGAATGAGTTGTCTAGTGGCAGAAATTTTTGAAGTTGCTTTTTTTTTTTTTTTTTTTTCCCCTTTTTTTTTTTTTTTTTTTTTTTTTTTTTGAAATTAAGTTTGGGTGTTTTCATAGAAAGGTTTTGTAGATCCAAGGGTGGACCTGCAAAAGGGATTTGTTTTTTTGTGGGAGAAATTTTTTTAGTTTCTTTTTTTTTTTTTTTTTTTTTTTTTTTTTTTTTTTGGCAGAATTTTTTTTTTTTTTTTTTTTTTTTTTTTTTTTTTTCCAAGACCTCATTGAAACCAAAAAAATTTTAGAATAGAACAAAGTTGCCCCAAAAGGTTAGTACTGTTAACCAAAAAAGGTAAATATCCTTTTCTTTAATAGAATGTGGATAATCTGATGTGGACCAAGGTGGTGTAGGCTGATTTTAAAAAAATGTAGATAGACATAAACCAAAATTCTCAACTTTTATGAGTTGTTGTGTAGAATTCGATTATTCACTAGATCATGACTCTATTACTTTATAAAGTTTAAAATACCTCACCAATCATTAATAAACAAAAATTTAATCGTAGTTGTTTGAGATTTTGATTTTTCAAAATGTAAATGTTTTTATGTTCCAAAATTGATGCGTGTGTCTAATAAGATTTTTTAGGCATTTTAACTGGTCAATAGTTGGGAAAATTAAAGAACTACAAAAGAAAACAGAAAAGCTTTGAATATTTTTGTGCAAGCTGCTTTTTTGTTGGCTTGATGGCTTTTCCTTTCATTTGTTTAATTCAGGAATATTGACCTTTAAATGCTAGTCTCTTGTCTAATGTTTTATTTAAAATGAATTTTGAAAAAGAAAAATAAACTGGACAACACAATGTTTACCACTAAGTTCACTTGTACACTTTATTAGTGGATAGACTGAGATGAGGTCCTACAGATCAGTTATGTGACAAGGATGCCCTTTGACCTGCAATTCTGCAATTCTGAGCCTCTGTATTATAGGGTTATGTGTATTTAAACCAGAAGATTATGTGATATGTGTATGTAATCAGAACATTTGTTTGTCTTTTATAAGGAACCATGGGTGATTGCTTGTCTTAGAAGTGTGATGGCCTTTCAGTGAAATCATTGAATATATTTAAACTGAAGCTTGTATTGATATTTTTGTAATATTACAAAATGCCTTGTTAGTATAGTACATAAAAACTGAACAATTTATGCTGTGATATTTACAGCATATATCAACAGTGTCTGGATTTAACAAAACACACCTTTTTTTTTTTTTTTTACAATGCCCTTTTTTTTAAAATATAAAAATAAAGTTATTACATTTATGACAGATTTATCTTTATAACAGTATATCCTTTATGAACCTCATTCCGTCAATCATTCATTATTTCTTGCTTTCATTTATGTCAATGACCAATCATTTAACCCATGATTCATTATTTAATGTTCACCCTAAAAAGCCATCTCATCAACCCAACTTTCCAACATATAATTAAATTATTTTTTTCGGATGTTTAAATATTTGAGTTTGAACAGCAGTTTCAAACATTTGATGGTTCATGGCTTCTCAAGCCCTTTAGTTTGGTCCCCTCCAAATAAGCTTTAAATTTGTAAGCTAACACTCGAGTTAATTAAACAGGAATTTGAAAATTCCAACCTTTTTCAATAGGATTCCAATCCCAGATTTTCTTATTCCATAAACCGTAGTTATGGAAACTCTGAGAT
The DNA here is from genome assembly GCA_964033795.1 of Lymnaea stagnalis. Lineage (NCBI taxonomy): Eukaryota > Metazoa > Mollusca > Gastropoda > Lymnaeidae > Lymnaea > Lymnaea stagnalis. Next base: position 193,010 of record CAXITT010000705.1, on the reverse strand, counting down.
GTATGTAGATCATTGAGTCATGGAATCTCTGAGATGTATGTAGATCATTGAGTTATGGAAACTCTGAGATGTATGTAGATCATTGAGTCGAGTTATATCGTCAGTATTTTTCATTTGCAAAATATTTCTAATTTTTGTATAAATGAGTTTGCATGTTGTTCATTGATAAATTAAAATCTTAGTTGTTAAATTCATCTCCAGTCTCCCTTGATTATTGTTTAGCCTTTTTTTGTGATTGTCTTATATAAATGATAGTAACAAAAACTGTTCTTGACATCTGATGATCATCACCCTGATCCAGTAGCGGGTTGGCACATGCCATCCAACCTCAGGCCATTATGAAAAATGTAAAGGTCTTTATGAGTTGGTCTTTGAATGCAAATGGGTTGTTAGTGCGGTCTGGTATTTGTGATAGATGTGATTTCTGCACTATTAGGCTGTGTGATGTTCTAGAGTTTTATTGAAAATGGTATAGGATTTGGAATCATATTTTTAAAATGAATTTAATAACTCAATAATCAAAACTATACCAATTTTAAAAGGGCTGGTTTTATTTTTGTATTTTAGGCTAAAATATATACATATATATATATATAATATATATATATATATATATAATATATAATTTATTTTTTAGGTTTGGGGGCGGATTTGAAGAGAACTTGTGTATTTTTGCTGTAACTTGAATAACAGCTTATCATACTGTCAGTGGCAACTGGCCAAACAAATGTGTAATTTCAGCCATCATAGTGATGTTAGAGTGAAACCATGAATTAATTTCAAAGGAAAAAAAAAAAAAGTCTTGCAGTAAGTTTTCTTTATTAAATATTTTGTAACATGCATATTTGATTGAATGTTAATCAGACTTGGAAAAGGATTAATGCATAAATTTAGTTGTGGCACTGTGCTGCTCTCTATGTTATAACATAGTGATGTCTATGGGTAGTGTTATAATTTATATAACTACATCCTTATACATGCATGCTGGAACACATTTGTTCAATCAGTAAGGGCGGATTGAAGAATAGCACAAACTCCCTAGTAATAGGGTAACAGGTAGTGTGCTAGTATACAGCTGTTTTAAATTTTATTCTCTTCTCACAGACCCAGCAATAATAGATTTTTTCTGTGCACTAAAATTGTTCATTTGCATTCAATTCAATACAATAAAAAAATCCTATTTTTTAACGTTGAAATTACAACCCCTAATATAAGCCAGTTCAAAATATGTTCTCTTCTTTAATACACATTTTTGTTCTCAGTCTTAAAATTTTAATATGTCTCCATCAAGGGGTCACAGGACAAGGTAGGGCAAAACATTATTTGATTTCGGCATGGGATGTCACCATATATTTTTCTTAAAACTTAATAGTAAATTATGAGCGTGTGTTAAGATATATATTACGAAAATAGACAATGAAGTAAATTTATTTAAACAATGAACACCAAATAGCGTGGAGTTTTACAAACCCAAAGTTTGGAGACACAAAGAGAAAGATGGTAGTTTCTTAATACGGATCCACTTCCCTAAAGCTTGTCAACTGAAGTTACTACAATATCTGAATACGGATCCACTGCCTTAAAGCCCACTGAGTTTTTACCAGATTTCCGTAACCACCTCCTCAGTCTGTAAGGCGTGGGGCACGAATATGGAGTACTGCTGCCTTCTGGCGAAAGGGTTCGCTGCATTTGGCTAGAATAGTGGAGATGAGATAAGGAAAACATTAGAAATCCGATACGAAATATCACGATACGAGATAAAACGATTGGAAACACGAAAACAACCTATCGAATCAATTCTCACTATACAGGGTGGGCCAATAAAAGAGAGAACATCTCGTAGCATTTGAGTTATTTCAAAATATAATTTAATTACGGTAATTATAATTCTTCATTGAATTTTTTTTTGCAAAATATTTAGCTAATCAGAAATCATGTTCAATGTGTCCTCCTTGCTTCTCAACTATTTAAGCTAGTATGGGTATAGTTAAACAAAATTTGATGTGATTAAATTACATTTTACGAGATGTTCTCACTTTTATTGGCCCACCCTGTAGATTAGATCGCACATGCACCTGAAGTGCATGTGGGTGGCTAGTTCTCAACCTACTCTCATTTGCGCAATCAGGCTGCCTTCATGAACGTGAATATAAATATGAGCAGTGGCGTACCTTGACGGGGCGAATTCCCAATATTGCGTTCCCTCCCCGAAACCAGCAAATTATCACATTCTATAGTGCTAACTGTGTTGCATTACGATCTTGGAAGTTAAACAGTAAGCAACAGAAGTTAATTCCTATTTATACATGGGCAAGGCTACCAACCTCAGCTCTAAAGCAGTAAAATTGACACCTAGCGATGAATTTGAACATTGAGAAAAGAATTCGGAAAAAGCATAAATGAGAATGCTTGGACAAATATACACGAGCAGCTGCGAGCATATGGTCTTACAGCACTTAAAGGGCATGTTGCCTTAGAGCACTTAAAGGACATGTGTCCTTAGAGCACTTCATGGGCATGTGGTCTTACAGCATTTCAAGGGCATGTGGTCTTATAGCACTCGACGGGCGTGTGGCCTTAGAGCATTTCAAGGGCATGTGGCCTTAGAGCACTTCACGAGATATATTAGATTTTTACTTGAGGGGTTCTGCGATATTTTGAGCCCTTTTTTCCATTAGCGATATCCTTTGATTTATAGCGAGAGCTATTGCATGTGGGTGGGNTTTTGTTTATACACTCATACGGTGACGGGAAATTTGCACGAATAAAATATGTTCAAACGAAACGTTTTTCGCAATATTTACAAGAGTTGAATGACACAGGTGAGGTCAGGTCAGCTCGGAATGCACTTGTGGGTTAAAGAATGAAGTAGGAACTGTGGTCATGTCACTCAGATAAAAAAAAAAAAATAAAAAAAAAACAACAAACAAACAACAATTGCATTTTTCTTAAAAATTTGGCTGTATGTTAAAACAAAATATCCACGTAAATGTCAGACAAAAGGTCTTGAAGTAATGGGCTTTTTATTTCCCTGGGGGCTTTTGAACCAATCTGTTGAAAAATGGTGGATCCCAATGCTGACCAAGTATTTCAACCAATGCAAAATAAAGTGGTAAAAAAAGTAAGAATGGACGCACCTGATCTGATCCTGAAAAGCCGTGATCCGAAGCAGTAATTAATGTAGCGCTACGTGATTGGAGGGGAACATAGTGAGTGTAGCACCGACCAGAATTGTTTGTCTTTCGACGGGCAGATAGACAAATTGTTATTCAACCATTGGAGCGAGGGGCGAAAACAAAAGTATGTAGTGTTGTTAAGTTTATTGATGGGAAGCAAAGAGGCGAAAACAATGTAGATAGTGTTGCTCAGTATTTTATGCTCTCAATATTTTTGCTGCAATTTAAATATCAGATAAGCAAGAGGGGAAATTATTAGCTATCCTGATTACATATATATTAATGCAATAAAAAATTTCTACTTTATTCCAAAAGTACTCTAAATATTTATTACATTATATTTATAAAAAGGATACATATCACCGATTCCTTTAACCACCCCCACTAAAAAAAAAAAAGTCCAATCAGGGGAGGTCACCCCATTCGCCACCCCTAGGTTCGCCACTGAACATGGGTCTATCTCTCCTATGCTTGCAATATCTACGAGCTTTGATAAGTAACACAAATGGTGTGCTAATGTTGTGAGTACTTTCAAGAAAATATAAAAGCAGCAGAAAAGGATACCGGGAAATGGTGTGTGTGTGTGGGGTGGGGTGAACCTAATAGGCCTAACAGGTAATTTTACAAAGTCTTTCAAGAAAGATAACCTACAACGAAATGACGGGCAGCGGCCAAGGCTTGTCGTTTGGCAGAGTTCTCCTCAGGTTTTGGTTTAAACAACAGGCCAATGGTGATGACTGCTTGTAAAATCTGTTGATGGCAGAGAGATTATTTGTCGCAATGTGATCATACACTTTGTCGCAATGTGATCATACACTTTGTCGCAATGTGGTCATACACTTTGTCGCAATGTGATCATACACTTTGTCGCAATGTGGTCATACACTTTGTCGCAATGTGATCATACACTTTGTCGCAATGTGATCATACACTTTGTCGCAATGTGATCATACACTTTGTCGCAATGTGATCATACACTTTGTCGCAATGTGATCATACACTTTGTCGCAATGTGATCATACACTGTCTTAAAAATTCCTAAACAAATGAACGCTTCTGACCTGGGTAAAAAGTCTTGTAACTCACATAAGAGGCCCCCCCACCCATTTTCACCATATGGACCGGGTTGTTATGTTAGGCCTGTGCAATGTCATCCATGAAAGAGGCAGGGTATATCTGATAATTTTTATATATTTTAGAAAAACAATAGAAACGAATCAAGTGTTTCCACTTAGAGTTAATACGCAAACAAAAATTGAATGTCAGTACCTCAGTATTTCAGTATGGCAGTATGTCAGTTGTCCGTATGTCTGTACGTCGGTATATCAGCATTTCAGTACTTCAGTATGTCAGTTCGTTAGTATGTCAGCACGCCTCAGTATGTAAGTACGTCAGTATGTCAGTACGTATGTTCGTCAGTCATTACGTCTGTATGTCAGTTCGTCAGTACGTCAGTTGGTCAGTATGTCAGCACGTCAGTATGTCATTACGTCAGTAAGTCAGTTCGTCGGTATGTCAGATTGTCAGTATATCAGTGCGTCAGTATTTCAGTACGCCTGATGTCACTATGTCAGTACGTCAGTGTGTAGTATGTCAGTACTTCAGTACGTAAGTTCGTCAGTATGTCAGTTCGTCAGTATGTCAGTTCGTCAGTATGTCAGTTCGTCAGTATGTCAGAACGTCAGCATTCAGACGAGTATGGTAACATTTTTTTGTTAAGCCCCACCTATTGGAAGAAAAGGGGGGGGGGGGCCCATGGGTTGGGGGGGGGGGGATTAAATTGTTTGGGTAGGGGGTGTAGCAATAGTTTGGGT
>CAXITT010000705.1:185133-186597 GCA_964033795.1 Lymnaea stagnalis | reverse complement strand
ATGACCCCCCCCCCCCCCCATGAATGAGATTAACCCCTGATGCTGGTGAACCCATGAATTCGATTTGATGTTGATGACACATTTCAATAACATTTCTTAACTCAAATCCGGCAATGATGTTGGCGATCAAGATGATGTTGTCGCTGATGCCACCCATCACCGTGTCGAAGATCGTGGTGTAGCATCCCTGGCAGGATTCAAGAAATACGGCTTACACTCGGACACACAAGCAGGAGTCAAGAAATACGGGTTACACTCGGACACACAAGCAGGGTTGTCAATGGAAATATGGCCTACACTGAGACACACAAGCAGGATTGTCAATGGAAGTATGGTCTACACTTTAGACACACAAGCAGGATTGTCAATGGAAGTATGGTCTACACTTTAGACACACAAGCAGGATTGTCAACGGAAGTATGGTTTAAGACACACAATCAGGATTGACAGTGGAAGTATGGTCTACACTTAGACATACAAGCAGGATTGTCCGCGGAAGTATGGTCTATACTTAGAACCACTGCTTAGAATAATTATAATTCCAGCCATTAAGAAATTAAAACATTGTAATTTGTGTGGGTGGGTGTGTGTGTTAAAAGACGGTTTAAATTGTGTGCAGCCGCCCTAGCTCAAGGAGACCGTGTTGTGTGCAGCCGCCCTAGCTCAAGGAGACCGTGTTGTGTGCAGCCGCCCTAGCTCAATGAGACCGTGTTGTGTGCAGCCGCCCTAGCTCAAGGAGACCGTGTTGTGTGCAGCCGCCCTAGCTCAAGGAGACCGTGTTGTGTGCAGCCGCCCTAGCTCAAGGAGTTCGTGTTGTGTGCAGCCGCCCTAGCTCAAGGAGACCGTGGTCTTCTTCCGGTGGAGAATGGCTCTGGCAATACAGCGTGTTGACATTTTATTTGTATAATAGGTAGCTGTGTTCCTTGAAAAGGTGCTGTTGATAACATAAGCACTGAAAGATAAGTTATTTCTAGAATGTCATTTCGAAATATGTTTATATAATAGAGCTTACCCCGGTCTACTCCAGTGGTTCTCAACCTTCCTAATGCCGCGACCCTTTAATACAGTTCCTCATGTTGTGGCGACCACCAGCCATACAATTATTTTCGTTAACTACTTCATAAATATGTGTTTTCGGATTGTCTTAGGCGACCCCTGTGTGAGGGTCACTCGACCCCCCCCCCAAAGAGGTCACGATCCACAGGCTGAGAACCGCTGGTCTCCTCTAATGAGTGTAAACTATTTTCGAATAGTCATTTGATATAAAATTAAGTTGTACTTTTACTTCAAAAAAAAAAAAAGTTCTAGTCTGAATGAATCAACATTCAATATACCTTCCGGCGATTCGGTAATCGAACTAGCGTTCCACATAGATCCCGGTTGTCTTACCTTTCGATTAGCATGCCACGGCAGCCGAGAGGTTGCGCAGATCAGCGTGGCCTCGAACCCAGCATCGATGAACTC
>CAXITT010000705.1:167633-180133 GCA_964033795.1 Lymnaea stagnalis | reverse complement strand
GTCGGCGCCTCAGGTACTCACCAATGTGACTTCCCGGCACCCCTTGTACTCACCAATGTGACTGGTCGGCACCCCAGGTACTCACCAATGTGACTGCCATAGACGCCGCGAGTAGAGTGTTGAGCCATGAACATATAAAGACCATAGTAGTTTCGATGGAGGTGAAGCTGGAGATAGACTCTGTAATGAAAATAGCGAGATAAGAAATCAGGTCTCTTAAGATAAAAAGATAAGATGTCACGAATCCAGGAAGGCGAGATCAAATATCAAGTCTCATAAGATAGCGAGATAAGATATTATGTCTCATATGATAGCAAGATAAGATATGTTGTCTCACAGGATATCAAGATATCATGTATCATAGGATAGCGAGATAAGATATCATATCTCAGGATAGTGAGAGCAGATATGATGTCTCAAGTGATAGCGAGATAAGCTATGTCTCAGGATGGTGGGATAAAATATCACGACTCATCATGATAGCGAGATAAATAACATGTCTCAGGATAGGTATTTAAGATATCATATCTCAGGATATTGAGATAAGATAATAATATCACGTCCGAACAGGATAGCGAGATGCGATATCATGTCTCATGGGATAGCGAGTTAAGACGTGACTTGGGACGTTAAAATATCGTCCTATATTTTCATTAATACATGAGACACGATCCAGACAACAGACGTGCCTATCTACATATACACAAAGAAAGTCATATCAATATAGAAACGACTTGGGCGTCCCCTTAAATTGGAACCTGGGCTTCTCTCCCCCCTCCCCTTTTAGCACTGCCCTGTGTATGGAAATGTGACAGTTTTATGTTTGAGTTGCTTTCATTCATCTCGAAATTCAATAACTTGTCTTAATAAAAATCTAAATTTGAAACAGACTAAATATTTCTGGAAATTGACCCCCTGCTTCTTAAAAGGTATGGGCATTCTACGACTTAAAAGGTATGGACCCCCTGCTTCTTAAAAGGTATGGGCATTCTACGACTTAAAAGGTATGGACCCCCTGCTTCTTAAAAGGTATGGGCCCCCTGCTTCTTAAAAGGTATGGGCATTCTACGACTTAAAAGGTATGGGCATTCTACGACTTAAAAGGTATGGGCATTCTACGACTTAAAAGGTATGGACCCCCTGCTTCTTAAAAGGTATGGGCCCACTGCTTCTTAAAAGGTATGGGCATTCTACGACTTAAAAGGTATGGACCCCCTGCTTCTTAAAAGGTATGGGCATTCTACGACTTAAAAGGTATGTGCATTCTACGACTTAAAAGGTATGGACCCCCTGCTTCTTAAAAGGTATGGGCATTCTACGACTTAAAAGGTATGGACCCCCTGCTTCTTAAAAGGTATGGGCATTCTACGACTTAAAAGGTATGGACCCCCTGCTTCTTAAAAGGTATGGACCCCCTGCTTCTTAAAGGGTTTTTGTTTATCTATGAAATTTCATTTTATATTCTAGGAAAGTTATTATAATTTTTATTTGATATAAAGAAAAAGAGAAGTATGAGTAAGATGCGTATACGTTTGCCATTAATATTCTTCTTGACTGGGAAAAGGATGCACAATGACATGACAGGTGCTAGAGGGTGGCGAACGGGGCGACCGTCGAATTCTAGGGGTGGGGGTGGCAATTAGTCTCTTATTACTAATATAGCTAAGAACCGTGGCCAGTTCGTAGTTCGTAAATTCCAGTTGAGAAAATCATCGAGCTCAAAGATCATCAGATGATGCGTCTATACATTTCCCGTACTGTTCCTACAAGTTCAATGGCGGGAAATCTTAAAGTGAATAAATTGGCGAACACTTGTCCTGGAAACGACGAGCCAAGGATTAAAAAAAAATTCTGCTTGCCATGGTCATATTGGCTATGAAGTTTACACCATCGTCAGAAAGATCTTGTAGACCTGCGGTTCTCAACCTTTGTGTCACGACCCCTTTGGGGGAGGGGGGTCGAACGACCCTTACAAAGGAGTCGCCTAAGACCATAGGCTTAAGACCATAGGAAAACAAATATTTATGAATTAGCAACGAAAATAATTTTATGGTCGGGGGTCACCACAAACCTGAGGAGCTGCATGAAAGGGTCTCAGCATTAGGAAGGTGGATAACCACTGTTGTAGACCTTGACTATGAAATGTGATGTAGCCGGTAAGCACGTCTAAGGTGTGTCCGTTCCCCCCCCCCCCCCCCACAATTACACAGAGAAGGAGGTTGTGCATCACCAATGAACGCTGCAAATGAAATTTTGCGTCAGGAACAATCATGGAACCGGTGTTTGAAGTATCCCGCAACTGGCGCAGACATCTAGGAACGAGACACAATAGACGCCCGAAGAATCTCTCAGTCTGGAATATGTGTCGCCTTTAGCATGGAAGTTGCGATTATTGAATATACGCTTCCAACTGCTTCAAATGTACACTAACATTTCTGGCTCTCAGGAACTCCGTAACGTGATTCTGGATAATTTGAGCAAGTACTGGGTGGATTGGAACATGGCTTTGATAAACTGTGTGGATTGGAACATGGCTTTGATAAACTGTGTGGATTGGAACATGGCTTTGATAAACTGTATGGATTGGAACATGGCTTTGATAAACTGTGTGGATCGGAACATTGCTTTGATAAACTGTTTGGATTGGAACATGGCTTTGATAAACTGTATGGATTGGAACATGGCTTTGATAAACTGTATGGATTGGAACATGGCTTTGATAAACTGTATGGATTGGAACATGGCTTTGATAAACTGTATGGATTGGAACATGGCTTTGATAAACTGTATGGATTGGAACATGGCTTTGATAAACTGTGTGGGTTGGAACATGGCTTTGATACACTGTGTGGATTGGAACATGGCTTTGATAAACTGTATGGATTGGAACATGGCTTTGATAAACTGTATGGATTGGAACATGGCTTTGATAAACTGAATGGATTGGAACATGGCTTTGATAAACTGTATGGATTGGAACATGACTTTGATACACTGTGTGGTTTGGAACATGGCTTTGATACAGTGTGGTTTGGAACATGGCTTTGATAAACTGTATGGATTGGAACATGGCTTTGATACACTGTGTGGATTGGAACATGACTTTGATACTCTGCGAGGCTTAGGACATCTTTTAATACTCTGTGTGGTTTGAGACATGACTGTATAGATTGGGACATGGTTTTAATACATTGTGTGGATTAGAATATGACTATGCTACTCTGTATGGATTGGGACATGGCTTCAATACACTGTATGGATTGGAACATGGCTTTGATGCACTGTATGGATTGGGACATGGCTTTGAAACAATATGTGTATTGGGACATGGAGTTGATACACTGTATTGATTGGGACATGACTTTGAAGCAATGTGTAGATTTTGGCATGGCTTTGTTACACTGTGTGGATTGGAACAAGGCTTTGATACTTTGTGTGGATAAGGACGTACTTTGAGACTCTTTGTGGATTGGAACATGGCTTTGATACATTGTATGGATTGGGACATGGCTTTGATATTCTGTGTGGATTGGGGCATGGCGTTGATACTCTGTGTGGATTGGGACATGGCTTTCATAAAAAGAATTTGGACTTGATAGAATAAAAGAAGATCTTGTGACAAATTGTTCCACGGGAAGTACAACTAGCATTGCATTGTTGCTTGTTTTCAACTGTTCGTGTCGCTTGCAGTCTCTTCTCTGCACACTGCTATAGCTCACACCATAATTGTGACAAAGCAGGCAACCACACTAACTGAACATACACGTTTGCTCTGTTTGAAAATGAAATGACCATGTTCGAATGACTGTATCTTCAATATTGTTAATTGAAGGAGACATTGTTACCACGGTGGACGATGAAGGACTCCCCCCCCCCCGCCCCGAGTACGGTCTGAAAATTATACAAATATATACACACACACAAATATTTATCTTTATTTTATGAAGTCTCTTTATTTGCGTTTTTTTTTTTTTACAACCACGAGAATAGCAACAAGTTGGGATAAGCAACTAGTCTCAAGGAAAATCTACGGCTACAGCAACAAGGAAATGACGAGATTAAGCCAGTGAAGAAATACTTAGTATGACGCAACCCCAGTAAGACCCACTGACTATGACGTGTCCAAAGATCACCGGTAACACCCAGTGACTGTGACGTGTCCAAAGATCACCAGTAAGACCCAGTTACTATGACGTATACCAAGATGACCAGTAAGACCCAGTAACTATGACGTGTCCCAAGATGACCAGTAAGACCCAGTGACTATGACGTATTCCAAGATGACCAGTAAGACCCAGTGACTGTGACGTGTCCCAAGATGACCAGTAAGACCCAGTGACTGTGACGTGTCCCAAGATGACCAGTAAGACCCAGTGACTGTGACGTGTCCCAAGATGACCAGTAAGACCCAGTGACTATGACTTTGACTTATAGTCATATCCGCTGGGGTATTTCACGCCAAAGTCTCCGAAACAATTAATTTTCCCAAGACTCACACCCCACCAGCGCCGACCCTTCATAATTTTATTTGTCTACAGTAAGACATTGACAACGTTTGGTCAAGCGGTGAAATAGTAGTTGAAACTGAGGCAAAGAATTGATCGTAAATAAACCATCCTTTGGAAGCTTGAGATATTTATTTTTTTAGTTCTTTAAAAAAAACAAAAACCCAAAACTATAGACGCAAGCAAGACTGGTGTAACGACTCACCAATTTTATCAACATCTATAGAGTTGAGCATCTGGAATTAGTTCTAGTAGATAAAACCACACTATTATTTATCATTTAAAAAACTGCAATAATTACAATGTGATGTAGTCTTGCATAAAAATACTACTATTAAGATGTGAAGGTTTGAACCATCACTCTGGGTTCGCAGGAAAAACGCTATTCATGTCTACAGCTGGACGCCGATTTCTGTTTAGATTTTTTTTCGTTAGGAAATAAATTCGGATTTTTTTTTTCCCTTTTCTTTTTTCTTTTCCAAGCGGAGTAGTGTAATATTGATGACGGATGTTTTGTTTGTCGATATGGACTTCCGGCTAGTTTATAGGAGACATAATTTGGCTAAAGTAAAGTTAGGATTGGAAAAGAAATGGATTTAATAATTATCATTATACTACGACTTTACTCATGGACTTGGAATTTCCCGGAAATAAATTGTCGTAAACTAACGTAGAATTGCCAAGAATTTGCATAGCTGTGTGTGTGTTTGTTAATTTCATATGCAAACTACCGTAAAAGTTCGAAATACAACATGTGTTGGACTGAACCCCATCCAATTTTCAGGATCTTTTCGAAGTTTTTGTAAATGTTATGATCATATTGAAGTCAATATTGTTGGTTGGTTGCCTTGTGATGGCCACTAAACTTGATTCCGGACTTGCAGACTCGTCTGGGAGTCTTGTCTGTGAAAGTATTATTATTATTTCTCTCTGATAGCGAGCTGCATTATGCATGTGTGTAAGGAGTTAACAGTCTCTGTCATGTGCGCCCGCAGAAAACTTTCTACGGGGTGGGGGGGGGGGGGCTAAAAAAATCGATTAACTTTCCATGGGGGGGGGGGAATTTTTTTGTAAATTTTTTATAAATCGATTAACTTTCCATGGGGGGGGGGGAATTTTTTTAGTAATGTTTTAATATACAATCATTGATTTCTAATTATTTTCGATGGATGTAAAAAAATTTACAGCGAAGTCTCGCAATTATAGATATACACTTAGCCTCTGTTCTCACCTGGTAAATGGCTAGTCTCAACAGTATTAGTTAGCGCTAGGTACATCCAGTCCACAACTGATCTCAACAGTATTAGTTAGCCTGGTGATATCCAGTTCGCAATTGATCTCAACTGTAATAGTGAGCATTAGGGACATCCAGTCCACCATTGATCTCAACTGTAATAGTGAGCATTAGGGACATCCAGTCCACCATTGATCTCAACAGTAATAGTTAGACCTAGGGATATCCAGTCCACCATTGATCTCAACAGTAATAGTTAGCCCTAGCGACATCCAGTCCACAATTGATCTCAACAGTAATAGTTAGACCTAGGGATATCCAGTCCACCATTGATCTCAACAGTAATAGTTAGCCCTAGCGACATCCAGTCCACCATTGATCTCAACAGTAATAGTTAGCCCTAGGGACATCCAGTCCACACCCAGTCCACCATTCACTTTTGTAGTGACCGTTAAAGTTACGGTACTTGTAAAGTAATTGTTGTTTTTTTCGGCAATTCGCTATGTGAAAAACGGCTGAGAAAACACGCGACATAATGTTGAATAAGGTTTAGGGTAACTGCGTTCATTGGCCACATCCGTCATACATGTCTGTAAACAAATGAAACAGGTGCTTTGAGGGAGAAAAAAGGGGGGGGGGGATTCTCATTTGTCATTTGTACGTAGGCAAAGGGGAGGGGTGTCCAAAATGTGAAACAGGGAAAGGGGGAATGAAAATTAACCTATTTTTTTTTTTTGCGTGAGTACTATGTATAGATGGCATGTTACCGCGTGTATTAGTATTGTCAATGGTTGGAGCAAATTTTTAAATTAAAAAAAAAATAAAATCTCATGTTTTCAAGAATGGCTTTATTATGGCTTTATTTGAGGGATACCTCCAAATTAAGTATTTTAAAAAAAAATGAGTCCAAAGACCATAACGGAAATTGTAAACACAGTCATCGTCACGGGTTGAGCTCTCCTGATTGCGTTTAGTTCATTAGATGTAAGTTTCACACACTAATCGTTGAGCCAAAGTTGTTCGTCACCGAAGGGGCAAGGATTCTAAGATGTTAGCTCTGAATACTTCTACGTGGTAATAGGTATTCTGTTCAGGTGTTTTAGAGATATCTTCGAGCACAGATTCACCAGGTTCAGATTGGGGTGGAGGCCGTCTAAAAGGTGGAGGTGTTCTAGTTTCCAACAAAAATTCCAGGGCACCTAGGAAGCGTAAATGAAAAGCACAACAACACGTTATGAAAAGATTAAAAGATAAAGTTGTTAACAACTCCAACAAGATTATCTCGCTGGACAACGCCTCCGATGAGGAGTAACATCTTTTGGATCTGGACAAAATGTTAACACCTGCTCCAGATTGAAATCTTCGAAAACAAATACTCAACAGTAGTTTTCGGCGCTTTCACTGAGGTCTTTACATGCTTTTGTTTCAATTGGTTTAATGGCCGTCTAAGTTGATTGATATAGAATATGGGATTAAATAGCGTAAAGGTGTGTCTGGAAATAACATTTTTTTTTAGAGTGTGTCGACAGTTAAACTAGTTCAAAAATTGCAGCAATATACTATAATTATTATTTTTTAAAAAATATGACGATCTGGATTGAACTTAAAAACATGGATCTACCATGAACCGTAACAATTCCATTTCCAGCAGCCTCTTGAGTAGGGCTATGAAATTAAATAATGACAATCATTTTCATGGCTTTCTTTCCTGGTGATATTTCCAAAATGGCGACTTGCTAAATATAGCAGGCTCTCTCCTTGATCTTTAGTTCTGTTTATCCACACCATTATATTTTTAGCCATAAATAACCACAACAGGCTACATAGGCTAATGTAACAATTCGTACTGTATTACCAGCACAATACGGGTGTTTTGGACATTGGTCCTGCTCAGTGGCTACCGCTGTATTTTAAGACTTCAAAAATATATATTTTGTAATTTGTCTAAAGATCGAGCTCATAAAATATCCGGACTTCGCGATATTATTATTTTTTTAGGAGAGCGCCTCACAGACGGCAGTGTTCTCGGAAATCCAAGGTGTCATATCATTTATAATTTCTTCAGTCTTTGTTCATGCTTTAACATGTGTTCCTTGCGCATTTGAAGAGATACTTCCGAAGATCTATGGATATCCACAATGAAACACACACTTGCATTTTTATAAATTGTTCCATATCCACAATAAAACATACATACACTTGCATTCTACTGAGTTGTTGCCTACACACAAGAAAACAGATACGCACTTGCATTGTTCTAAATTGTTGTCTATAGGATATATCCACTATAAAACATACATACACTTACATGCTACTGAGTTGTTGCCTATCCACTATTAAACATGCATACACCTTACAATCTACTAAATTGTTGCGTATCCACCGAGTAAACAGAATTACACTTACATTCTACCAAACTGTTGTCGACCTAATTCTACCGACTTCCGGGTGGTCGTAGGAGCTGGCTTTCGCTAGCGGCCACGCCTTGGAGGCGGCGTACTTCTTGGCGGCCTCGTGGGCCTTTTCCATCATCGACATCTTGGACGAGATTCCAGAGGCGGCATCACTATCCTTTTTGGTGATCCTTGGCTCCGAAACCTGTGGGACGGCCACCACTGACAAGTGCTTCTGAATGGAAATAAGAAAAGAAAGAAAAAAAAGCCAGAGCTGTTGAAAGTCGGCGCGGTCAAAACCTGCACAGTGGAACCCATGCCACAACGCGACAACGTGGGGGGGTTGCACAGTGGAACCCATGCCACAACGCGACAACGTGGGGGGTTGCACAGTGGAACCCATGCCACAACGCGACAACGTGGGGGGGGTTGCACAGTGGAACCCATGCCACAACGCGACAACGTGGGGGGTCCTTGAAATCAGACGGCTTCAATGCGCATGCGTGAAAAATAAAGTAAACACCTGCATAAAGTAAGCTACGTTCTGGTCTTGAATTTAAAAATAATTTGAATGGATTTTATTTTGTTTAAAATAGAATTAATATTCAGGGCAAATTTGAAAAAAATACGAGATGGTTTAGGAAAATTCTGAGAACTGTGGTCCAAAAAGAAAAATACAGGTTTTTCTTAATTAAAATTGTTTACTGCGTCCTTGAAATTTGTCCCAGTGATGACGTATAATGTGATCTCTGCCCCAAGCATTGATATTCATATACTGCCTGCAGTTCGATAAGTGTTTCTTCTTGGGTGCATAAGCTCCAACTTCCTACCATTAATTTTCAATTTTGGGATTGCTACATTGTCTTTAGATATCCGTAACATTAAGTCCCGTAACTCATGATGGCAACAGCGATACGTGGTTGGCCGTGAGCGCTCTTGCGTGATTTTGACGCCTACGCATGGCCAACTGGCCGCCAGTCCATCTGATCGCGTGTCAGTGACGCCTACGCAAGGCTACCATGCTGCCAGTCCATCTGATCAAGTGTCTGGGCCTTGGGAGCAAAGTTCACGGCAACGGGACGTCAAGAACACGTGACAAGCTCCACACCGGTTTTATTTCAAATGACACAGTTATGGCATATTTCCTGTGTGTGTGTTCGTATGTAACTGTAACCGTCGGGTATGAGCTTTTTATCACCAGGAACATTTGGTTGATGTTTGCTCAGCCTGGAGGTTTTTTTCCTCCTCACCTGAGCCTGCCATACAAATACTTGATCCAGACTTGAGGAATGTTGGACAGAATCCCGGTGAAGGAGATTGACCGAGGTGAATGTGCAGAATTTTGAAGACCATGCTTTTCTGTCAGTCATCATACGATCACTGTGCAGTACTATTTTTTACGGGAAGGGGGGAGAGGGGGACATAATTAATAACAATTATAACAGCTACACCTGACCCAGCACATTCATCCACGGGCTTTTAGCAGCAGTGACTCTCAATGACACAATCGTTTTGATAGAATGACGCTGTCACAATACAAATCTCGGAACTTTTCAATGTCACCTAAACATCGGGGAAAAAAAACACCCCCCCCCCCCTTACACATTAATGTTTAAGCCCGGGAAAATTAACATTAAACAATCAAACCCCTCACTATAAATGAAATAGTGCACACAGGGTGGGGAAAAAAACCTTGGGAAAAAACAGCGGACGTTTCGGCATGATGCCTTCGTCACAAAAAAAAAACCCCAGAGAATAATCTTATAGCCAAGATATAAAGATTTTATCAGTTGTGTCCATAAAAGTTAAAAATACTTTCCTGCAAGACTCCCTGACAGCTGAGTTATTTTATTAACAGACTCACTGATAGCTAAGATGTCTTGTTGACGGACTCACTGACAGCTATGTTGTTTTATTAACAAACTCACTGATAGCTAAATTGTCTTATTAAGTCATTTGTTTGGTCTCTATAAATCTTTATTCTCTGTTGTGTTTTTTGTCCCTTGAAGGCATTATTCCGAAACGTCTGCTGTTCCCTACAGGTGTTTTCCCCCAACCTGACAACAGTACTTCCAAAATAAAAATGTACAAAAGAAAATAATATTTAAAAAAACTCAATTATTCTTTAAGGAAAAGAAAGGAAAAGAGAAGAATTGTGTTCAAAGGCAGTGTGTGTGTAGATGTTAACACATCGCTAATGGTTTTTTGTTCCCAGCACGCGTTCTCTAGACTCTGACTGATGACACGGCTTGTGATGGCATGACTACGCTTTGTAGACGTTGTTTTGGGTGGAGAAACGCTCTAAATCGGTGGTTCTCAACCTTCTTTACGCCGTGACCTTTTAATACAGTTTCTCGTGTTGTGGTGACCCCACAACTTAACAATTATTTTCGTTGCTACTTCATAAACATGCATTTTCCGATGATCGTATAAGGTGATCCTTGTATAAGCGTCCTTCGACCCCCCAAAGGGATCACGACCAAACATGTTGATGACCGCTGCTCAAAATGAGGTTAAGGTTTACGAGAGATCCATGACAACAATGGACATGGAATGATTAAAGCAGATGCCATTCTATCGAAAGCATATGTTAAAAAAACCACCGGCTCCTTTTTACGCCATTGAACAATTTGCTGTGTTGGAAGCTTTGACTACGCCCTAGAAATGCTCTGCTAAACATGCAGCCAATATGTGCACAAGTCGCCTGTCACTTTGACGGCGCGGAGGGGCACATGGTTATTTTTGCCGATCACCTGCAAAGTTTAGTACCTGTGTGTTGGAAAGGTCGCCGTTATATGGGGCTTGGGACTGGAGTCGGCTGTCTCGAAGCTGTGCCGAAGTTCGATACTGCGACTGGCCAGCAGGGATCTGTTGTTGGCCCGACTGATTTTGTTGCTGACTAAACTGATTATCAAAGTCCTGATTTCCAGTGCTAGTCTCTGTCTCACCGCTGTGCGGTCCGAGGTTATCTCGGAACTGCTTATCAGTACTCGCGCGAATGTCTTCGTAATAAGAACCCTGCGAGTCGCGGGCCATGGGAACATTTTGCGATGTCCTAACGGAGCCACTTGCCTGTGCCGATGAGATGGAGACTCTTTGTCTCTGACCAAAGCCGAGCAAGATGACCACTAAGAGGATCAGCTCCATGATCTGTTTGGACGGAGAGTAAAAGCAATTATTTGTTAACATTAATGGTCAAAATAAACAGAGGCGCACATGCTCTACAAGAAATGCGAGTCGTCGCAACGAGACTGGCTCAATTCCAATTAGTATGTTCAGTACGCCAGTTATGTAGATATGATTTGGGGATAATGAAGGACGCATATAGGAACTTGTAACGTCTCGGTATTTAGACTATGTTTTGATAGGCTCGAGGAATAAGAGATTTCGGACGAGAGTACGAGAGAGTATGAAGGTGGCTAAGATTTGCATGTTATTAGAGAGAGGAGAAATAGGGAAGAGAGAGGGGAGTGAGAAAAGAGAGAGTAAAAGTTATACTTTTTATTGCCTGCACAAAGTGTCCAAGGATATAGTTATTACATGAACTGCCCAATGAAGTGTTATGATTATGCCATTGTATTGCAAGAGCTACAACTTTATGTTCTAGTATTCGAAGTGACTCCGTGGGGGGTATAATAAAAGTAAGGTGTGCAAAAACAGTACGGGGGCATCACCTTTTGGAGGACGGTGAGGGACGTGTGTGTGTGATATGGCCGGGAGTTGCGAAAGAGGGAGCATCCGTTTGTTGTATAAAGAATGTTGCATTGATGTCACAATTAGAAAACGCAATATATAAGAACATGCACAATAATCATGGTCACACGTACCAAAGTAATAATATCCCCAACAGAAGTCTTTTTTCTTTCTTCAAAACTACTTTTATTTTGAAAATAGCTTTCTACCTTAAGACTTTCACTGGGTTGGGGGGAAGGGACCAAATGGACAGCCTGACAGGATTCATTCGAGTTGGTTTAACTGAGTTAAACGCAATTACAGGGTGCTACCAGAGCAGGATACCCACAGGAAAGGGTGCCAACAGAACAGGGCGCCGCAAACAGAGCAGTTTGTGCCACCAAAGCAGGGTTCCAAAAAAAGCAGGGTGCCACAAGAGCAGGGTGCCACAAGAGCAGGGTGCCACAAGAGCAGGGTGCCACAAGAGCTGGGTGCCACAAGAGCTGGGTGCCACAAGAGCAGGGTGCCACAAGAGCTGGGTGCCACAAGAGCAGGGTGCCACAAGAGCTGGGTGCCACAAGAGCAGGGTGCCACAAGAGCAGGGTGCCACAAGAGCAGGGTGCCACAAGAGCAGGGTGCCACAAGAGCAGGGTGCCACAAGAGCAGGGTGCCACAAGAGCAGGGTGCCACAAGAGC
>CAXITT010000705.1:132923-167585 GCA_964033795.1 Lymnaea stagnalis | reverse complement strand
ACAAGAGCAGGGTGCCACAAGAGAATGGTGGCACAAGAGCAGGGTGCCACAAGAGCTGGGTGCCACAAGAGCTGGGTGACACAAGAGCTGGGTGACACAAGAGCAGGGTGCCACAAGAGCTGGGTGACACAAGAGCAGGGTGCCACAAGAGCAGGGTGCCACAAGAGCAGGGTGCCACAAGAGCAGGGTGCCACAAAAGCAGGGTGCCACAAGAGCAGGTTGCACCAGATCAGGTGTCCCCCGACAGAACAGGATGCTGATTGATTTGGATTCCACCAGAGTAGGGTACCGCCAGAGTAGGGTGCCACCAGAGTAGGGTGCCACCAGAGTAGGGTGCTACCAGAGCAGTGTGTCACTTGAGCAGGCATATTGGGAGGATGTTAATGGGAAATCGGGCGAGGTGAAGACATTGGGCTGGGAGCGAAAAAGAGACAACGGACTCACTTTGCAAGACTGTTCTTTTCATTCCGAACTCCAGATCAGATCAAGATTTGTCAAGGAAATAATACTTTTTTTTTTAGCTGCTTCAAGGTGTCTACTTTTGGCGACTTAAATACTGGTGTCCATACCTTACTTTCTATGATACGTTATCGGGATCCCACCGGGATGGGGATTCCACCGGGATCGGAATACCGACGGGATAGGGATCCCACCGGGATCGGGATCCTATCGGGAGACTCGATCCTACCGGGATCGGGAACCCACCGGTATCGGTATCACCCTGGGCTCGGGAAACCACTGGGATCGTAATAACAACGGGATCTGGATCAGACCGGGTTTCGGGATGCCACCAGGATCCTATCGGAGAACTCGATCCTATAAGGATCCCACTGGGATCGGGATCCCATAGGAATCGAGATACCGACGGGATCTTGATCCAACCGGGATCTGGATCTTAAACGGGGTCGGGATCCTTTTGTATACTGGGATGCATCGGAAAACAGGATTCCATCGGGTAACGGGATCCCATTGGGACCTCTCTGGGATCGAGATCCCATTGGGGAACAAAAGTTTTACAAAAGTTATTATAAATGTGTTTTAAAAAAAACCCATAAGAATGTTCTGTTTTTTTACACGCTAATTAATTTCACTATTCATTAAAAGGCTGTAGAAGTTTGTTGTTACGAATGCAACCCCGGGCAACGCCGGTTTATATTGGCTAGTAAATGATATTTTTGCTTTATTGTTGTAGACGTTTTCCCCTGGAGGCAGGAAGTTATATGCCTATAACTGTACAGTTTAACCAGGCCCACCATAACTCACAGTTTACATCACGGGCGCCATTACTCTACTGTGACATCACGCCCAGCATAACTCTACCGTGAAACCACGCCCACCCCGACTCTGCTGTTACACCACGCCCGCCTCAACGCTGCTTTTACACCACGCCCACTACAACTCTGCCGTTACACCACGCCCGCCGCAACTCTGCCGTTACACCGCGCCCCGCAACAACTTTTGCTGCTGCGCCACGACCACTTACCGACCATATGATCGTAAACTCCAAGAAATTGAAGACTACCCTCGCCTTGGGTGAGTGGAGATGAGAAAATGCCGTGTCATAGCAACCCTAGAGCAACAGAGACGATAAGAAAACAAAATACCACCATTAGACAATAGAGTTTTGAAAATACAGCGGTACCCCGGTGTAACGCGACCAGCAGTAAAAACGAATTTGAATCTAAAATGGTCCGACTCCCGAAATTTCGTATTTTTTGAAATAGATATTTACGAAGAACACAATTGCAGATTCACTACGACACATCATCAAGCTACATTACATCGCAGCTCACCAACAATACGAAATTTTAAAGCCGTTTAAAGAAAAAAAAAACGAAATCAGCGATATCTTTTTAAAATTGAAAAAATAAATCCAACGCCATTCTCTGCATTGCAATGTCGCCATTAACGGAGCTCCACTGTACAACCGTATGGGTGTCAATTTTTTTCTTTCTTTTCCACACAAACATATTAAAGCAGGGGCGTCATTCCTGGTTTTTTCGGGGGAGGGTGGGCGAAACCAAAACTTCTTCGGCATACTAAGTTGTTTATTACTGGAGGCGCCACAGTACATAGCAATTGAAATAAAACCTGCATTTTCAGGGGTGGGGGGGGGCAAGGGGGCAAATGCCCCAACCTACCCTAACCAAAACGACGTCCCTGATTGAAAATGTAAAATTTCTAATATGTAACAATGTTCAAAGTTGCAAGAATACAAAAGTTGCAAGAATACAAAAGTTGCAAGAATACAAAAGTTGCAAGAATACAAAAGTTGCAAGAATACAAAAGTTGCAAGAATACAAAAGTTGCAAGAATACAAAAGTTGCAAGAATACAAAAGCGAACGTTTTGTTGAGCACAAACCCGTGATTGGATGTGCTCGGGTACTGTAAGACCCTCCATGGCGCACACCTTCAAGTTGCTGTAGGCTGAGTGGGAGTTGAAGATTTCTCGGATGCAGCAGGCAGGTGGGACCTACAGACACACGTATTCTCTAGTTAACGTGCATTAAACGTGCTTCCCGGACAATTTTGTGTGTGTCTGTAGGTGTGCCTGTATGTGTGTGTGTCTGTGTGTGTGTGTGTGTTCTTAACACGAGTGTCTTATCATGGGCTAGCGACCAGGCAAACACAAGTCATTAACCTAATGTGTTTCCGTAAGAGTTGCGCCGAGCATTCTGTACTAAGTAACATATAACGTCATCATGAAAAGGACAGTCAAGAAACAACAACCCCCGCTACTAACCGAGTAACCCCCCTCCCTCCCATCTCCCAGCTTCTGGTCAAATGAGTTAATAAAGTAAAAGGGAGGTAACTCACTCTGAAGAGGTAGATGGTGGGCTCTCGAATCTTCTCTACAAACGTCAAGTTGTTGAAATCTGTGGCGCCATTAATTCCACAACATTTATGCTGTGAACTCAAAGGGATCATGCATATGTACCCAGAGCATTTGAGGCAAGGGGCAAGGACAATGGCGGTGGCTTGGACAATGTCCGGGGCTTGGGCAATGGCAGGAGCTAGGACGATGATGGGGCTTGGACAATGGCGGGGGCTTGGACAGTTGCGGGAGCTTGGACAGTGGCCGGGGCTTGGACAATGGCATAATTAGAAGGATAGAACTGTGGGAAAGAAAAGGGGCAGGAAAGAGGAGCAGTGAAGAGCCACATGATATTAGCGCGGTTGACAACTCTTCCTGTTATCTTGAAGATTGGATAAGAGCATAATCTCTGAATAATTGATTAGATCTACCGAGTTTTAGGCTAGCAATAAAGACTGATGAGATAAGAGCAAAAACTCTAAATATTTATTAGATCTACCGAGTTTTAAGCTAGCAATAAAGACTGATGAGAGAAGAGCAAAAACTCCAAATATTTGATTAGATCTACCGAGTTTTAAGCTAGCAATAAAGACTGATGAGAGAAGAGCAAAAACTCCAAATATTTGATTAGATCTACCGAGTTTTAGCCTAGCAATAAAGACTGATGAGAGAAGAGCAAAAACTCCAAATATTCGATTACTGAGTCTGAATGCTAGCAATAAAGACTGATGAACATCAACATATGGATTGGAGCCGTGTTTCTGAGTTTAAGTTTCGTGGCCATGATGATGTCACAAGACGTTTCAAAACTCTGACGTCATGATTTACGTGTCGAATGAGACACCGACTCTTGTTGAAGGACATCGACACGGTGTTGTGACGTCAAATGACGGGCCTAATTTTGACATACATTAGAGGATGCAATGAGAACAATCAAATGGCCAATGAAAATTAAAAAAAAATTAAAATGAACTTTTACAACTCTTACTTCTCTATCCCAGCCCTGACTCCTCTATCCCATCCCTGACTCATCTATCCAAGCCCGACTCCTCTATCCCAGCCCGACTCCTCTATCCCAGCCCGACTCCTCTATCCCATCACCGAATCCTCTATCTCATCCATGATTCCTCTATCCCATCCCCGAATCTTCTATCCCATCCATGACTCCTCTATCCAATCACTGACTCCTCTATCCCATCTCTGACTCCTCTATCCCAACCCTGACTCCTCTTTCCCGTCACTGACTCCTCTATCCAAACCCCTGACTCCTCTATCCTATTCCTGATTCTTCCATTTCAGCCCTGACTCTTCTATCCCATACCTGATTCCTCTATCCAATCCCTGACACCTCCATCCCATCCCTGACACCTCTGTCCCATCCCTGACTCCTCTATCCCATCCCTTACTCCTCTATCCCATCCCTGACTCATCTATTCCAGGCCTGACTCCTCGCTCCATCCCAGTGTGGACCGTGACTCACCATGATCATGACGGCGTTCAAAAGCTCAGTGAAGAAATGATAGTCCCCTTCTATGGCGTAGTAGTCTTGTAACAGCTTTATCATATCGTCCTTGGCGTCTGTGTGGAACTGACGAGAAACGGACACCGACTCAATTACATAACTTTCTTTTAATATTAATTTTTTCTTGACATTTTTGTAGTTGAAACGTTTCAAACCAGAACAATTATGTTGGTGGCATTGGTCACTTAGATCAGGGATTCTTAGCCGGTGGTGCAAAAGGCAGTGTCAGGAGTTGCGGGAAGACCCAGAAAAATCAGAGGTTCAATTGCGTTTATGTTAGTTGTTTTTTTTTTATCGTTGGGGCTGCTGTAAAATGTTTTGAAATGGAGAGAATGGTGGTGGAAAAGTTATGAAATGGAGAGAATGGTGGTGGAAATGTTGTGAAATGGAGAGAATGGTGGTGGAAATGTTTTGAAATGGAGAGAAATGTTATGAAATGGAAAGAATGGTGCTGAAAATGTTTTGAAATGGAGAGAATGGTGGTGGAAATGTTGTGAAATGGAGAGAATGGTGGTGGAAATGTTGTGAAATGGAGAGAATGGTGGTGGAAATGTTTTGAAATGGAGAGAATGGTGGTGGCAATGTTATGAAATGGAAAGAATGGTGCTGAAAATGTTTTGAAATGGAGAGAAAGGTGCTGGAATTTTTTTGAAATCAAGAGATTGCGTGGCTCTGCAAGATGGTTTGAGAACCCCTGTCTTAGCTCCCATATCAAAATCTCGACATTTTTCATTTCAGAAATCTTCCTCCTTAAATTTTAAAATTAATATTGTAACTTAAGTACAGTTATGTTCAAAGGGCCTTTAAGTTATGAGTGCTGAGAGTTGAACACCTAGCCATCCATTACTTACCCAATACCATTGTACACAAACCACCTCACCTAGCAATCCATTATTTACCCAATACCATTGTACACAAACCACATCTGTTGTCAAAACTTACATCAGCGTCCAAGTTTTTCATGACGTTGTAAAGGTAGAAGTCAATGGTCACGGAGATCGGGATGAAGACGACGACCTAATGGGATGGTTACTCGTGGTTATATTAAGTCACTGGTCTAGGAAATGTGGGTTGGGGTGGGGGTTGGGGAGGGGGGTGGAATCCCGTTATGATTATATTTAACGTATATAAAATATGACATCATTTTTTTTTATAGTTTCATTAAAATATAGAATTTAGCTCTTAAAGTTAAAAAAAAAAAATGCATATGCTGTGTCTGAATATATTTGGGTTTCCGATTCCCATGAAATTAAAGGTAGTATCCCATCGACATTATTGCTCATGTACAATCCCCATTTAAGCTCATGTACAATCCCCATTTAAGCTCATGTATAATCCCCATTTAAGCTCATGTACACTCCCCATTTAAGCTCATGTACAATCCCCATTTAAGCTCATGTACAATCCCCATTTAAGCTCATGTATAATCCCCATTTAAGCTCATGTACACTCCCCATTTAAGCTCATGTACAATCCCCATTTAAGCTCATGTACAATCCCCATTTAAGCTCATGTACAATCCCCATTTAAGCTCATGTACAATCCCCATTTAAGCTCATGCCTATTCCCCATTAATGCTCCCGTGAAGGCAACACGATCATGCACAAACTCACCAAAAGAATCATCTCCGTGATGCCATTCAGCGCCCCGACAAAGCCCATGGTTGAGTACAGGATCACGACCGTGCCATTGATGATCAGCAGGGCAGAGAAGAAGATGGCCCTGAGGATGGGCAATGCTTTGCTTGTGTGGCTTTCCGTGTGGGTTAACCGTGGATTTGTCAGCGGATGGCCGTGTGTATAATATGGGTCATAGCTAATTATGATATTTTTTTAAAATCATTTACATCAGTGGTTCTCAACCTTCCTAATGCCGCGACCCTTAAATACAGTTCCTCATGTTGTGGTGACCCCCAGGCACAAAATTAGTTTCGTTTCTACTTCATTATTGTAGAGCATATGTGTTTTCAGATGGTCTTAGGCGACCCCTGGGAGAGGGTCATGCGACCCCCAAAGGGGTCGCGGCCCACAGTTTGAGAACCACTGATCTATATAATGGATCCAGTTCCCTTAGCCACACCACTCGCACTTGTCAGTGTCTGTCACATAGTAATACTACATGCCTGCCAGTGTCTGTCACATAGTAATACTACATGCCTGCCAGTGTCTGTCACATAGTGATACTACATGCCTGCCAGTGTCTGTCACATAGTGATACTACACGCCTGCCAGTGTCTGTCACATAGTGATACTACACGCCTGCCAGTGTCTGTCACATAGTGATACTACACGCCTGCCAGTGTCTGTTACATAGTGATACTACACGCCTGCCAGTGTCTGTTACATAGTGATACTACATGCCTGCCAGTGTCTGTCACATAGTGATACTACACGCTTTCCAGTGTCTGTTACATAGTGATAATACATGCCTGCCAGTTTCTGTCACATAGTGATACTACACGCCTGCCAGTGTCTGTTACATAGTGATAATACACCACTCGTGCCTGCCGGTGTCGTGCCATATTATGACAACTCATATGATAATGTAACATACCAGTAACCCACAGCCACTTGATTAGGAATATCCTCCAAGACTGGACAGATGGTTTGTCCTATCTCATTACGGGCTGACATCAAGTCCACCACACCGTTTACTCCTTCCACGTAGAAGCTGGCTGCCTCACCAAACTTAAATCGTAGGATGACTCCACTAGCGAACATGACTATGCCCAGGACCTGGCGGGTCACAAAAGCCAGAGCTTATTTTCAAAATCTAAGTAATGACAAGAAGATGAAAAAAAAAAAAAAAAAAAAGAAAAAGGGGGAAAAATAAATTAAAACAAAAAAATAAAAAAATAAGCGAACATGACTATGCCCAGGACCTGGCGGGTCACAAAAGCCAGAGCTTATTTTCAAAATCTAAGTAATGACAAGAAGATGAAAAAAAAAAAAAAAACGAAAACGGAGGATAAATTAATTCAAACTAAACAATTCAACAAGTAACGAGAACTGTTAGCGTTAAAATAGCTAAGAGTTAGAACTGAGAGATGGTTTAATAGAACTGAGAGATAGTTTAATAGAACTGAGAGATGGTTTAATAGAACTGAGAGATGGTTTAATAGAACTGAGAGATGGTTTAATAGAACTGAGAGATGGTTTAATAGAACTGAGAGATGGTTTAATAGAACTGAGTATTGGTTTAATAGAACTGGGATATGGTTTAATAGAACTGAGTATTGGTTTAATAGAACTGAGTGTTGGTTTAATAGAACTGAGAGATGGTTTAATAGAACTGAGAGATGGTTTAATGGAACTGAGGGCTGGTTTAAAAGAACTGTGAGTTGGTTTTTACTTAGAGCTGGTTTAATAGAACTTAGAGGCAGTTTAATAGAAGTGAGAGATTGTAAAATAGAACTAAGCTCTAGTTTAATAGAACTTAGAGGTAGTTTAATAGAACTGAGAGATTTTTTAATAGAATGAGAACTCGTTTTATGGAACTGACAGCATGTTTAGATTAGAATATTTAAAAAAAATCCTAATTCCCTATGAAGTTAAACGAGCCAATTTTATCACATAGTTTAGGGACACAAAAATTTAGTAGAAAATGAACACCAAGACAGACTGACAAGATGGATTATGCTCTTTCTAAGTGGACTGATATGAACAATCACAAACGAAAAAGTAAAATCTGTGTCATCAAAAAAGGTGCTTAAATGCTCCTGTCAGAGAGAAGCTGGTCGTGGAGTCTTAAAATAATCAAATATATGTGGAAGAAACGGGAGATCTTGATTGAGTTGAGAATATATATTATTTTATCAGTGAAATATAATCCGCACTAAAAAACAACAACTACAAACAAACAACGTATCAGGAACTAATGGTGAACAATATTGAAACAAAAATAAGCAAAGAAAGACTGCAGAAGTGTAGATGAGCACTCCGTGACGTCATAGGATTCGAATTGAATGTAGACGAAACTTAAATGTTTTTTAAAAAATACATTAAAAAAAAATAAAAATTATCTCCTACTTTTCAGTACGTTGTAAGTCGTCTTTGCGAGAAAGTCTTCCAACAAGTTTGGAATGTTTTTGAAAAAAAATTTTTTTTTTAATACTTAGTATTAAAATTGTAATCTTTAAATTATCGACAAATGGAGAATTGTTTAATTTTATATACATCGAATGCTTACAAAATCACGGTAAACATGACTTGATTCTTTACCCCAGCATATACGAAAATGTAGATCTAAGCTCAGCCATCCACCCAAACCATAATTAGCCACACCTACCCATAAAACCCATTAAATACACATGCTCGCCCACGCAGAATAACCATGCACATCCATACATACCCATGACACCGGCATCATTCCGATGGCATAGAAAATGACTACAGACATCAGCTTAGTCTGAGGTAATCTTCAACCACAGAACCTGGGGACAGTTAATCATGTGACTGGTGGTTAGTCGGTTGCACGGCCAGAGGGCCTAGAGGATTACTCGCATCGAAGTTGATGAAACAAGATGGGAAAGCCTTGAATGAATATCAACAGCAATATTTAAAATCAATGCGGGAAATTAGGGTAAGATTCGGGGGAGAAAACCCAAACTGTACAACCCGGAGATGGAGTCCCGAAGTCGATCTGACGCTGATCCCAACGTCATTTCGACAACTCCTGCAACCCAGTTAGTGCCAAGTAGCATTGACAGCTTTCATTCTCTAGGATCCACTGGCTGCGTAGAGAGTGGGGGCATCCGCTGGCCTCCACAAAACACCGTCCAAGCTATGTAGCGGCGCTGGAAGCAGGGTTTTTTCTTCTTTTTTTTTTCTTTCTTTTGTTTTTTGGTTTGTTGTTGTTATTGTTGTAAAGCAAGGAAAGCAAATAGAAGGAAGACTCCCCCACTTCGCTTCGCAACATGGAACGTAAGAACCATGTGTCCTGGCTTTGACACCGACCTACAAGAGATTGACGACGAGTGAGGGACTGCCGTCCGCTGATCACCGTTCCGGCTGGCGGAAAGCAGTGTACGAATGAGTTAACAAAAAAAAACAAACAAAAAAAAACGGCAGAACATGCCCTTGCAACAAAAAGAGCATTAACCAGGAGCAAAGGTTCTCCTGCGAGAATTGCAGCCGAGACTTCCATTCTAGGATCGGCCTCGTAAGCCGTCTGATGACGTGTCATTGGCTACTTCATCATCCCGCGAAGACTGAAGGAAGAATGCGTTTAATTTTTAAAAAAAAACTAACAAACCCGTTTTGAGTCTTATCAGCTACAATAAATTATCTGTAAAATATGAACCAGTGACTTATGGCATGACCATATCGCTCATTGTGCATACGCATAGATGGGGAGAGAACTAAGAGCACATTGTGCATACGCATAGATGGGGAGAGAACTAAGAGCACATAGTGCATACGCATGGATGGGGAGAGAACTAAGAGCACATTGTGCATACGCATGGATGGGGAGAGAACTAAGAGCACATAGTGCATACGCATAGATGGGGAGAGAACTAAGAGCACATTGTGCATACGCATAGATGGGGAGAGAACTAAGAGCACATTGTGCATACGCATAGATGGGGGAGAACTAAGAGCACATAGTACATACGCATAGATGGGGGCGAGAACTAAGAGCACATAGTACATACGCATAGATGGGGGCGAGAACTAAGAGCACATAGTACATACGCATAGATGGGGGAGAGAACTAAGAGCACATAGTGCATACGCATGGATGGGGGAGAGAACTAAGAGCACATTGTGCATACGCATGGATGGGGAGAGAACTGAGAGCACATTGTGCATACGCATGGATGGGGAGAGAACTAAGAGCACATAGTGCATACGCATAGATGGGGAGAGAACTAAGAGCACATTGTGCATACGCATGGATGGGGAGAGAACTAAGAGCACATAGTGCATACGCATAGATGGGGAGAGAACTAAGAGCACATTGTGCATACGCATGGATGGGGAGAGAACTGAGAGCACATTGTGCATACGCATGGATGGGGAGACAACTAAGAGCACATAGTGCATACGCATAGATGGGGAGAGAACTAAGAGCACATTGTGCATACGCATGGATGGGGAGAGAACTGAGAGCACATTGTGCATACGCATGGATGGGGGAGGGGGCAGCATAATATACGGATACCACTTAATATACGGATAGCTCTTAATATACGGATGGAACTTAATATACGGATAGCTCTTAATATACGGATGGTCCCTAATATACGGATAGCACTTAATATACGGATGGTCCTTAATATACGGATGGACCCTAATATACGGATGGCCTCTAATATATGGATGGCCCCTGATGTATTGATAGCCACTAATCTTCAGATTGCCCTTATATACATAATTTATTTAACATCAACTGGAGAGAAAAACGCATTGCTTACACTTGTTGATAAATGGCAACCAAATATTTAAAGTGAACTTTTTATGAAATTTTTACTAAATTCTTATTGGTTTAGAATTGTTTGGAAATTTCGCAAAAAGATTAGCCATAGAGAAATAACATACAGCGTGCCTGATGTAGCGTATAAGAAAACGACCCCCCCCACCCCTTTTCTTCCCAGCCCCTCTTGTCTTTTATGATGGACTTGTCTGTCTGACTCATGCTATTATTATTATTATTACTATTATTATTAAAAGCCCATAACTTAAGATACAAATGATTTTTAAAATTTTGATAAGTTTTACTTGTGACAAAGTAAAGTTAATAATTAAACTGACCTGCCTTTTACTTTTCTCTTTCTTTCACCTAATTTTGGTTAAATAATATGCCATGAGCCGAGATGTTAATACAGCTTTTTTTTTGTTTCTTTTTTGTTTTTGTTTTCGTTTTTTTTTTGTGTGTCGATGTTATGTTTTTTTCAAACAAATTCTTCTTTCGAGACTTGGGTTTACAAGAAGATGAAAAAAATCACTTCCGCCATCTTATAATATCCTACTGTCGATGTCAAGGACGCCATAGATGTAAAAAAAATTGAATCCGGAACATGGCGTAAAAAGATGAACCCTTTTTCAGCTTAATTTTCGATAATAGATCAATTTAGCACTTGGACTTAATTTTGTGATGCATTCGATCCTTTAGCTCGGTACCACAGATTAAAGGGCTTATTAGTAACTTATAAAATAAGTTAAAAGAAATCTTAAAACAAAAATAAATAAATTAAAATAAATATTAAGGAAAAACTAAAATAAAATTTGTAGATTATAATGTCATTAGCTCCGATATTATTTTATTAATCATAAAGTATTTAAAAAATAACCTATGAAACTTAAATGTATTTTTTTTTAAAATTAACTTTGCAATAATCCTAAATTTTATTCCTCCAGAACAGACTAAATTCACAGCAAATTTCCACCCTATTTGTCTGAATGTCCATAGCACCGAGGCAACTTGTCCCAGTGCTTATGTCTCAAATATGGATCTACGTTTTCCTGGTCTCGTTTTGATGTAAAAATAAAGAAAATGTTGTTTTCTTGATGTCAGAAAAAAAGTTGTCTTCCTTGATGTCAGAGAACGTTATCACTCTTAGGGTCAAATGTAATCCTCCGATTCCAGAATTTTAGTGATAAAATCTTAAATGTTTTTACAAGTTAAAAACCAAAACTTCACCAGAGCAGTTGTTGCATTTTCTAAATGTGCTACTTTCCTTGTGGTTAAGCATTGCGCTGAGATGTGCTACTTTCCTTGTGGTTAAGCATTGCGCTGTGATGTGCTACTTTTCTTGTGGTTAAGCATTGCGCTGTGATGTGCTACTTTCCTTGTTGTTAAGCATTCGGCTGTGATATGCTACTTTCCCTGTCGTTAGTCATTGGACTGTGATGTGTTACTTTCCCTGAGGTTAGCCATTGGGCTGTGATGTGCTACTTTCCTTGTGGTTAGTTATTAGGCCGTGATGTGTTAATTTCCTTGTGGTTTGACATTGGGCCATGATGTGTTGCTTTCCTTGTGGTTAGTCCTTGGGCTGTGATGTGCTACTTTCCTTGTGGTTAGTCATTGGGCCGTGATGTGTTAATTTCCTTGTGGTTTGACATTGGGCCATGATGTGTTGCTTTCCTTGTGGTTAGTCCTTGGGCTGTGATGTGCTACTTTCCTTGTGGTTAGTCATTGGGCCGTGATGTGCTACTTTCCTTGTGGTTAGTCCTTGGGCAGTGATGTGCTACTTTCCTTGTGGTTAGTCATTGGGCAGTGATGTGCTACTTTCCTTGTGGTTTGACATTGGGCCATGATGTGCTACTTTCCTTGTGGTTAGTCATGGGCCGTGATGTGCTACTTTCCTTGTGGTTAGTCTTTGTGCCGCGATGTGCTACCTTCCCTGTGATGCAGGAGTGTACGAAAAATAGTTTCCGGGGGGGTGAGGAGAGGGGTGCACTCTCGTTTTGGGTGAACCCTCGAGTTTTCCAAGGCCAAACGACCAAATTTTCCATTAAACATGACATTTGATGCGATCGTTATATAAAGCCTTGTCCCAAATTTCAAATCACTATTCGATCAAATTTGATGGCAGGCAAATTGTGTGACACCGGTATTATTACGCAACCTCCATATCACATGAACAGACACTAAAAAGAAGTTCGTTAATCTAGGTCGTGTTTTACATTGACTCCGCTAAGTTACAGACTCCAAGTAAGAATTATGTACTTAATTTTTGAAAAAAAAATATAATAGATAAATTAGACAATAAATGAGCGTTGTAATGAAGAATTATTTATTATTAGGCGTATTACTACCTTGGCCAACGATCGAAACACGCAAAATAACTTTAAAAACAAAGAACAAAGTGTGACTAAGTCTAAACTAAATGCCTCACTCTAAACTGACACACTCTAAACTAACACACTCTAAACTGACACACTCTAAACTGACACACTCTAAACTGACACACTCTAAACTGACACACTCTAAACTGACACACTCTAAACTGACACACTCTAGGAATTCAACCCTCTGTCCAATGTTCCCTTTATGCTGCGCGGTCGCTATCAGACGCCGCGCAGCAGTGTTGAGTATCCGCGCCGCAAATGTCCATGTGAGTTGTGTTTGTGTTTGTGGGCTGTAAAACTTTGCACACAACTGTATGATTTGCACACGAACCAACAAACCTTAGAGGGAACATTGGTCTGTGTACCACATTATTTCCTTCTGTGAACCACATTATTTCCTTCTATCTGTGTACAATATTATCTCCTACTATCTGCGTAAAGAATTATTTCATAACATCTGTGTACCACATTATTTCTTACTATCTATCATTCTATGTAACACATTATTCCCTACTATATGTGCATCACATTATTTCCTACTATCTGTGTACCACATTATTTCTTACTATCTGTGTACCACATTATTTCCTACTCTCTGCCCACTATGTTATTTACTTAATGTTATGTGTAGGGCTGAATAGATCGGGGTCCTGTTTGAATTCGTGATTTGACCTTATGATCTTATTTCGCCTTACATTAATGTCCTAAGTTGTGATTCCAGCCTGTTTTTATGTGTACCCCAAACACCCAGTGAACACCTAAACAAGGTTTTATTCCCCCCCCCAACCTTGTCCTGCCTAAATGTAGCCCCCCCCCCCCACACACACACACTTTCACCTGAAAACACCAATCCCTCTTTTTTAATTCACCCACCCTCGAATTTTCAGCTTATCCATTTTTTCCTTCAACACCCTCTTCACCAATGAATACTCTCTTCACCAATGAATACTCTCTTCACCAATGAACACCCTCTTCACCAATGAATACTCCTTCCCCAATGAATACTCTCTTCACCAATGAATACTCTCTTCACCAATGAATGCTCACTTCACCAATGAATACCCTCTTCACCAATGAATACTCCTTCACCAATGAATACTCTCTTCCCCAATGAATATGCTCTTTACCAATAAATAACCTCTTCAACAATGAATACTCTTTCACCAATGAATACTCTTCCCCAATGAATACTCTCTTCACCAATGAATACCCTCTTCACCAATGAATACTTTCTTCACCAATGAATACTCTCGTCACCAATGAATACCCTCTTCACCAATGAATACTCTTCACCAATGAATACCCTCTTCTCCAATGAATACTTTCTTCCCCCAATGAATACTCTCGTCACCAATGAATACCCTCTTCAACAATAAATACTTTTTTCACCGATGAATTTTCTCTTCACCATTGAATATTCTTTTCATTTCACCAATGAATACCCTCTCACCAATGAATACTTTCTTCACCAATGCATACTCTCTTCCCCAACGACTACCCTATTCAGTGTATGAATACTCTCTTCACCAATGAATACGCTCTTCAATAATGAATAATCTCTTAACCAATGAATACTCTCTTCACCAATGAATACTCTCTTAACCAATGAATACTCTCTTCACCAATGAGTACATATTTGACCAAAGAATATTCACAATACACAAATTCTTCACCACTAATAGCATCGTTACAGTGGCCCGAGAGTTCAGAAATCATAGATCACGTACACATTAATAAGCAAACAAAAATACATATTTAAGATATTTACTTGCTGAAATTTATTTTCCTCAATTTTGTTTTCTTTGGGTAATACTGCCACCCCATGGTTTCAAAGGCGCTAGACCATCGTCATCTTTAGATGTAATACAACAAATGCCCTCTTGCAATTGTACCTTCTTCAATCAATGACATAATGTTACATTGTGAAAAAAAAATATTGGCTTTGTTTCATCGATCAAAACAAAAGATTTGATCACACAAATTTTATTAATGAATACATTGCAAAACAAAAACAAAAAATTAATTATATGCTGATTATTTTGCATTTGTAATTTTTTTGGTTCTATTTTATGCCGTCTTTAGCATACGTTTTTAAAATTTTACAATTTTTCTATGTTTTAAATTATATTTTTTGCATCATAAAATGCATAGCAGGAAGAAAAAAAACATTCACTTTTTTGTTTTGTACAGCTTGGCAATCCTTGTTGAAATGTTCGTTGTTACTTCATAAATTCAGGAGGGAACTTGGCAAGGTGATGTTTCAATACTTGTGACAGTAAATTATAAAACACCTTTTCCTAGAAAGAATGATGTCATTAGCAAAAATAGTGAATACAAAATTGATTGCTTTTTCCCCCTCGTAGGCCCAGATTAACTTTGGTTGAAACTCGTTTCCTTTGTTGGGTTGATGACTTTTGGCCAGGTACGGGCAAACAGTGCCGACCAAATACAAGTTCAAATGAGATTCACAGCGAGTGCAGTTCTTGGGGGACTCTTTGGATTATCCTGTAGGATGAAGGAAACTTAAAATAGTAACTGGTTATATAAAACTGTCTATAGTTATTCAATCATGTCATCAGAAGGGAAGAGCGTCACATCGATCAATGATATCAAAGCATCAATTGCGATGACGTGAATATTCCAACGTCTCATAAAAATAAAATAAAAACTGTGTTCAATATTAATTAGACTGTTTTAAGTTTTATAATCAAGTAAGCAAAACAAAAAACAAAAATATATATATATATATATTTCTTTAGTAAGCTTTGGCTATAATCAGATTAGATAGGATCATCCCGTTTTAAGAGATTATCATAATCATAGAATTGTATAACATGACAAACATTGGGTATTTCGGTAATGACCGAACAATTGTTTCTCTGGGGCATTTTTCCCATCCGACGTCACGCCACGCCCCGCCCCAATACTTACTACCAAATCTCCGTTGACTTGATACGACCTATGTCGGCGGCCGTAAAGGAGCTGACTTTTGAGAAAGGTACGAATTTCTTGATCTTCGGCTGTGCTATACTGTCACGCGGCACGGTGCTGCCTCTATGTTCCACGGCTGATTTCCTCTCCTCTTTCGGTGGCGGAGTGAATTTCACCAACACCCCGAGCACAATTTGCAACATCTGGGTAAAGCAACAAGGCGTACATTAAAATATCAGCTTTAGAATAAGGGATATATCAATGGTAAAAAAAAAAATGTATGTTACGATGAAGTTGTCTAAACATATGAGAAGAAATGAACACGTCAAATAAAGGTCGAAAAGTAAAAAAAACAACGAAACGTCCAAATAAAAACCTGAACCCTTTGCCTCCCATAATGTGAAGTAACTAAGGGGTGCGGGGGTGGTTACAGCCCCGGGCTGCACTTTTGGGTTGTGGGGGGGGGGGTGCTCCATTTTGGAAATTAGCCATGGGAAGCATTTATTGAAGGTATGACTCTGCATCGAATACATTATCCACACCCTTACCCACAACCTCTTGTTCAATATCCTGACTGAAAGTAAAAAGTCTTGTTTGACCTTTTTGTAGCTTTTTGTATACTGACACAATGAACAGTAATAATACTTTTTCTTTTGTACTTTGTAGGTAGTACTTAGTGTTTGCCCTTGTCGCTCTATTGGACCCTGCGGTCATAAAAAGACGTCAGTCTCACAAAATCCACCCTCCCACCCCCACTTTAAAAAAAATATTTTCGATGATTACCGTCTGATAAGGTTACGACTTGTGTTATTTCCCTTACCTGCTCTTCTCTCCCTGCAATTCCATCAAAAATTCTAAATGACGACTCCAAGATGACCATCAATACTTAACATTACTTCATTATAAGATGACCATCAATACTTAACATTACTTTATTATAAGATGACCATCAATACTTAACATTACTTCATTAAACGTCCCCCACCTCAACACTAAAATTTGATCCCTTATCACATGGCCCCTGACAGAGATTAAGGGAGATAAACATTTAAAAATGTGCCCCACACCATCATTATCGCAGTGAGAGTTTTTTTTTTTTGGGGGGGGGGGGGTTTACAAAATTAAAATAGCCAGTCCCCAGAAGGGAGGATGGGAGAGAGATCTCTTATGGATTCAGTAAAGGTCGCTAGCTTTGTACCTCCCAGACGATGATGAAGAGCAGTAGTCCCATGACAGCGGCCCCGTACTTTTCATTGACGTCTGTAAACACTGTGGTATAACAGGACTGGGGAGACATTGTAAGACAAACATGATCATCTCTATAAGACAAGCAGTCATGGATAAGAAATACTGTGAGAGAACATGTCTGTACATTCAATGATGGTGGAATCAGTGGCGTCACTAGGGTGGGTGTCACCCATTGTCCCCCCCCCCACACACTTTTCCAGACGTCTCCGAGGACCTCCAGACTACGTTATGGACCTCATCCGAGTTTCCCCCGCTCTTATGATCAGGTCTGATGGCACTCTGTTCTGGTAAAATCTAATGTCGTTAATTTTTGTTCTGACACCGAATCAAGCGAATTCAGTCACATTTGCGTTGTTCCGTTTAGTGTCACCGCCCCGTCTCGTCTCACGGTGCAGTCCACAGTCACCTTAGTGACGCCACTGGGTGGACCTAAGTGTGAAACTTTCTCTATCTGTCCCTCACGTAAATATTTGCAAATCGCATTTTTGTTGTTGTTTTGTTAGTGGGGGTGGGGGTGGGATTTGGTTTTGCTATCACAAGTTAAGAAAACAAAACAAACCAAACATTGAACGTGTTAGGAAATAGAAAAAGAGAGTGAACATTTTTAACGGGACATTCGCATTAGCCTTGTGTTTAGGCTTGACTGACGCTCTGTGTCTATATGTCAATATGCTCTACAAGTTCAGGGGTTATGGCGACATAATGTCGGTTTTGTTCTATACGTTCAGGGCTTATGTCGACTATCTTCTTTAAGTTCTGGAGTTCTCAGTTTTCACATTGCACTAAAAATAAAGAACCTAGGACGTTATTAAATTCAATAGCTCCCAATACAAACATAAAATGTTACTTTCTTATAGGGCGACTACGACTAAAAAGCTAAACTTTCGCATGCATCCTCAATTATTGAGATGTATTACATCAGTTGATCATTTAATTATGTTCTAAGTAGTCTAGATGTCTGAAGGTTTTAAATATTAAAAAAAATATATATTTTGACAGCATTGCTTATTTCAATAATATATTTAAAGTAGGGTCAATCCTAAAACTCCTTAACAACAACAACACACCCTTTTATTTGGCTCGGCTTTTTCCAATCCACTTCTGGCACATTCTTTGATAGCCGTGTACTTTGCCTCTGTACTGCCTTCGAGAAACAACTGCCTCGGGCAACACGCTGGGGGTACCTGGAGAGCGAGAACAGGGCCTTATCAAATATGAGGCTTCCGTGTAAATGTAACGTGTCTTCTTGAAACCCTTTAAATCAAGCCTATGCGGCCTGCGGGCCACATGCGGCCCGCCAGCACCCACTTTGCGGCCCGCGAAGTAATGAAATCTTCTATATTATTATTATTATTATTTTCTAAATAGCTTTCCCCCATGTCCTATTTTCTTTCGGCCCGCGCAAGTTTTTCATAAAATGTTACGGCCCTCCTTACATTTTGAGTTGTGCAGGCTTGCCTTAGATGAAGGCCTACAGAGCTGTATTCCCGACATTAACTCAAGTTGGATCAATAATGAAGTTTCAACCAATAATACTACTTTAAAAAAAAAAGAAAAGTTAAATAATTTTAAAAGCTATCCATTTAAAAAAAAGAATCCTCATTGCATAACATACAGATCTAACGTCTTTCTCAGAAGTATGGTTTTTCGGAGGGTGGAAGAGTTCAATCAATGAACAAGAGGCCACACAAAACTAGTTCTTTTCCACATGTTTTATCTCTTTGGATGCACCAGTTAAGCTCAAAGATCGATATAGTTAAGCTCAAAGATCGATAGAGTTAAGCTCAAAGATCGATAGAGTTAAGCTCATTCCTACCGTGAATTGAACCAAGTTCTCATTAATGCCAGACTTCTCCACAAAGGTCAAGTTTCCGAAATCTCCCACGCCGCTCACTCCACAACATTCTGCCTGAAAAGCAAATAATGCTAGAGAGATTGGCAAGTCAAGGACGTTAGTTTGACTCAGTGCTCCAAAGCCTGGGCCTCCTCCAAGGTCGGAGTTAATGCAAAAATGCGTGGGTGCATTTCGGCGCAAAACATAACTGAATTGATTTTCTTGATCATTCTAGTCTTAATTGGAGAGGGACAGAAGAGATGTTAGTAGACACTGAGATGTACCATCTTCTGGTTGTGTTTATATAAATCCTTTATGTATAGTTGTTACTAAATAGAAATTGTGTTCTATACTTCTAATTTTAACTGTTAGGGCTAATAAATTGTTGTTTTCGAAATCAGTCAAAAAAAAAAAAAAAAAAAAAAAAAAATTAAAGATGTCCTGTCATTCTGACCTTGTCAAAAGAAACAACCCCACCGCATGCCACCGTTTGATTTAAACTTGTTTTGTCCCTATGGTGGTGGTGTTCTTTTTAATTGGGTCTGAATTGTAAACAATTTTTAAACTTAAGCCAAATTATTTTTGATCGTGGAATAGGCCGCCTATCACATCTATGAAAAATGAAAACAACTGCTTGAAGAGGACTGCCCCTCCCCTCTATAAATGCTAGCAGTTATAGGTATATAGATTTAGGTTCGCCCCACCCCCCCCCCCTTTATGTTGGCACGCAGTTTGGCTGCTCCCCCCCACCCCCCACTTAACATTTTCATACGGCCCTGCTCATAACACTACAGGTAATGCTCTACATCACTAATCCTAACGTCCCTCTATCCTCCCCTTATCATCTGGTTGTTATGGAATTATTAGGTGTGGTTTTGTTTGTTTAGATCTTGGCGATCAACAAAGATCTTTCAATTATCATCATTCAAATCCAGTAGTCATTTGAGACAAATCTTTCAATTATTATCAATCAAATCCAGTAGTCTTTGAGACAAATCTTTAAAGAAATGTTCCATATTGCTGAAAGGAGTTTTAATTTCTGGTAGGAAAGTCCTTTAAAATAGTAAATACACAACTTAATGTTTGTACACCATATTGGAATCAACCCAAACAAAAATAAAATCAAAATAAATCAACTAGTTTGCAGATTCTACAGACAGATTGACGCATGCACAACACTTACAGTTATCATAATGCTGTTCATAGCTATGGTAAACAAGTTTTTTCCATCTACAGTGTATTCATTCTTCAGTTTCTCAATCAGTTGGGACTTGGCATCATTGTGAAACTTTGAATCGGTCAAATAAAACATTTTTGGATTTAGCATGAAATGTTGAGAGTAAAAGGCAAAGAGTTTAGTGACAATCTAGGGTGTAACCAAAATATAAAAACGTCAATATATTATATAATTGATGTTATAAAAACAGAAATAAGAAGCAAAAAATTATAAAACAGAAAAAAAAATCACTTCAGGACCAACATCGTATCCAGGAAGACGTAATCTAATATCACTATAAAGTGTCGAGAAGGTAAACTCCCATGGCAAAGCTCCGCTCAACAGAAGATCAACAGAACGATCTGAAGATGGAGACCCTGAGGCGATATGACATGAACTCTATGGAAATTTCCGACAGCTCCTGTGAAGCGGCAATTTTTAAACTGTGCCATCCATTTCATGTTCCATTTGGGATCACCAGCTGCAGCGAGAGTGGCTGTCTGCTGACTGGAAACAAGCTATTATCCATAACAACATCTCGCCAAGGCCGAGTGATTTTGCATCTTAGAACCAAAATCACTCCGTCATTTCCTTGGGGCCTTCGCAGCGTCGATCATGACGAAGTCATGTGAAAAAACTATATCGTACAACAGTTTAAAATTCTAACTGTCCATCCAACTCATACAACACTATCTCGACCGTCCACATAGGATGAGCATGCGCTCTTCTTTTAACCCCATCTTTGCCCGCTGCCCTCCCCAAGATCAACGTTCTACATCTCGCTTCGTCTGGTATTTATCTATCAGATCTACTTACGGCGATTTCCTCGGTGGTAGCAATCTGAACCAGGTAAAATTGAATACCAGTGGCGATAAGGCAAAATACGATGAACTGAAGTGAGAAAAGGAAATAAGATAGTTTCATAATTATTAAGTTATGTAACAGTTCGCCAAATGTATAGATCTATTGATTATTTTATCATGGGATGAGGCAGCCCAACATTCTTAAACGGTATGATATGCGTGATGGCGACTACATAAGCAAATACAGAAAATACAGTAAGACGTCGATTTTCAAGACTAACTGTCGTATCGCACGGTCCTGATAGTCAGTGTAAACGCATTTAAGAATCAGATGATGGATGTGTTGACGTCACGTTTGGCCACGTGACTTCTACAATGACACGCTAATGAACATTTTTGTTTGTTTGCTTGTTTGTTATTTTTTAATCATCGTTATCAACACATCTCATTAGTGGATCTGGATTTCCCACGCTCTGGATTATCTATGTCTAGATGATCGATATCTTACTGTAATCAATAAATTGAAAGAAGCCAGTATTTACCAGTATGATGAGGGGCGTGCTATGCTTGAGGGCGGCTACAAAGCCAAGTACCGAAAAGATGGTAACTAAGACACCTGTGACAATGACAAACGCTCCGAGTACCATGGGCCTGGGGAAGCAGTCAAACATAGCTGATCAACACTGTCTTATGCCTTAACAAGGACAGTAAAGATCTAAAATGAAAGTCTACACACGATAAAGCAACCAAGTTCTTCCCCACATATCCACCCATCCACAGTTGCACGGTCATTAAACCTCCATCCATCACACATCCACCCATCCAGATTTGTCCCACTTTAATAAAACCTCCATCCACCCATCCACCCATCCACATTCACACTGTCATTAAAGCATCCCTCTAACATTTATTGACTAACGACACGGCTCATGTCAGCCAACCCCGTCCACCAGTAACCAGTCAAGAGCCCCAGACATCGTATCCAGGAAGACGTAACTCACCAATCTCCGACATCGATCTCATCTCCTATCTTTGATCCGATGGGGCAAATATTTTGCCCCTGTGTGTTGGTGCACGCACTGCTTGGAACTAACTCAGTTACGCCAGCCACGTAGTTGCTGATGAGCTTACCGAAGCTGAAGCGTATGACGGCACCAAAAGCCAAAATGATGATACCCCAGATCTGGAAGACAAACAAAGGAATTAGGTACAATAAAAATATATGAATTTTGCTGTATAAAATAATATTATTAAAAACAATTACACACAATTCAAAAAGTCTAGATTTAAAAAATAACTACACGGTTTGATGCCTTTTAATGGGCCTCAAGCTCTCAAAAGAGAGGCCCCTTGCGTTTTACTTTTGTTAAATTTTGAATTATGGATTCATTAACATGATACAACTTATCTAGATATTTTCACCAAAAACAAAACCAACAGATAATTGATTATACAATTTTGGCTCCCCTAATCAAACAATTACTTGATGTCTATAAGTTCACGGTCCTTTTATGTGAATTATGAAGAGAATATTAATTACAAAGAATATTGTCATGGTAACCACTAACATACTTACAAGGGCTATGGCCATGGTGACCGCTAAAATACTTACCAGGGATATGGCCATGGTGACCGCTAGCATGTAATCAAATTTCCCCATTTTCGATTTGTTTGGCTGTTAGGTTACTTCCAAACGTTTCCCATTTAAGTAGCTGAATGAACAGAATGAAGAGATAGAGAGCGCTGTGCATAGATCAAGTCAAGGCATGTCATGTGCTGCCTCGTAGGCCGCTCGACAGCATCAGCGTAAAAACAAAACAACAACAGACGATTGAACATTTATTTACAAGATAAGATATAAGATTCACCGAACAATAAATCTGACGATTCATCAGACATTTCCTCATCTTGACTTCATATCTATGTACGTGTTGACACACAGCCGGAAAAGTTGCAAGTTGCACGTGCTCAGAAAACCTTCTCCACTCACGACTTTATGGATTCACCAAATTTTCAAAAGCGCAAGAGAAAATAAATCGTCAGTTATCGTTACTATGATTTTGTTCAGAGCAGCGGTTCTCAGCCTGTGGGTTGCGACCCCCTTTTGGGGGGTCAAACGACTCATACACAAGGGTCGCCTAAGACCATCGGAAAACACATATTTATGAAGTAGCAAAGAAGATAATTTTATTGTTGGGGGTCACCAAACTATAAGGAACTGAATTAAAAGGTCGCGGCATTAGAAAGATTGAGAACCTCTGGTTTAGAGAGCACAGTTCTTCTTTTTTTACTTTTAGGCAACAGTCGTTTATAAGAAACATCCAATCGCGAAGATTTGATTCAGTATTCGAATTCGGAAAGTTTGTGGTTCGGAATGATGGGAGATCTCAGTGGAAGTGGAAATATTTTGGCTAATGAACTGGTTAAGAAACGAACTGATGTCATCTGGACTGAATAAATAAT
Source organism: Lymnaea stagnalis (assembly GCA_964033795.1). Lineage (NCBI taxonomy): Eukaryota > Metazoa > Mollusca > Gastropoda > Lymnaeidae > Lymnaea > Lymnaea stagnalis. The sequence goes on along the minus strand of CAXITT010000705.1, from coordinate 143,960 downwards.
TATGTAAGGTTAAAAGGTTAAGCTAGAGATTGACATAAGTATAAACCAGCAGTGCATATCATAAAGGGGTTTTTTTAAAAAAAAAAAAAAGGGGGGGGGGGGTAGTCGGAGTAACTCATAACAGGCGACTTTCCATATCAAATGTTTTAGAGACCAAACTACAACCACTTAAGTTCATTATAATTACATGAGTATCGTATAATTCTAAGAACTCTGTACATAATTACGAGATCAGTATAATCACACAAGTTCAGTATAATTATACGAGTTCAGTATAATCGTACGAGTTCAGTATAATCATACGAGTTCAGTATAATCATGCGAGCTCAGTATAATCATATGAGCTCAGTATAATCATACGAGTTCAGTATAATCAAACGAGTTTGGTATAATCATACAAGCTCAGTATAATCATGCAAGTTCATTACAATCATACGAGTTCATTGTAATCTTTTTTGTCCAACATAATCCTATCGAGATCAGTATAATCATACGAGTTCAGAGTAATCCTTCTAATCCACCATAATCCTATTGAGCTCAGTATAATCATAAGAGTTCACTATAATCAAAGCACCCGGCGAAATCATGCTACTGTATAGCACTTAATCGCGCATTGACCAGGAAATAGTCGCGCAAACAACGAATCAGCGAAGCGGCACCGCACTCATCGTGTCTCTTAAAGAACCAGTGACGGAACGAACGAGCAGTAATGATAACTTAACATGTGAGCACTGACCTTAACATAGGGAATCTTGGATTTGTTTTGATATTTTTTAGGTTATTGTTCTTTGGAGTCGGGGCAGACACTCCCTTACCTTACCAACCCGTCGACGCCGTTAAGTTGGTACATCCTTTGCCCATTTCCGGGATTCGGACGTGTGCAGCATGCTCTCAAACTTGCGATGGCACGGCTAATCTTCTAATGATGGTACAAAAATGTCGGCAATAATTGTGAGATATCTATAGGAAGCCACAGAATAACCAAGGCATTCTCACAATTACAAGCACGAACTCACAAAGTGGTGACGTGCATCATGGAGACCTTGCCTTTGGTTGGAGAGTAATAAGCGATTTGATGACGTAATAAGAGACATGAAATTTTAAAAAATGACGCAATTTATGGAGAAAACTTATTATATCTAAAGCAATAATTTTAATTTATTTGTATTCTTGGGGCTTTCGATCCACCCATCATTTTGTTTTGGGGAGAAGTTAGATTTTATTTAATATCCGCTTCATGGCCAACGCGACTTATCATACATTTCAAAATGGGGTACTTGGAATGCCAGCGAAACCTGTCCCGAATCACGCAGTGTTTACGGTGCGCACGAACTGCACAAGTTGTAAAGAACGCTGCTAAAAATAGAAAGGGGTATTTCCTCGCAGTTGTTGTATTATGATGGAAATCGAGAGGGGTGGTTCTTAAAACCTTTTGGATTAAACTTGCCATGGGCAGTGTCCATCGGATTGTTGGTTCCAACTTATCCCTAGCCCGTATGTCACTCTGTATTTGCATTAGTTAAAAAAGAAAAGCTGGTGTGTGTGGGGGGGGGGGTCCTTTGCCCAGGTATAAAACTTATATGTTGAATAGGAAGTGTGATGTTATGATATGGGATTGATACAAAGTGCATGGATACTAGCATTTAACTGCCGACATAGAATATTTTCAAGTCTGTACCAGTTGGTAAGCTTTGATTGGACAATGATAGTTCTTAAAAGGTCGAGCTGTTGTTTCATGTTGTCTTTGCTGAGAAATAAAACAAATAAATAAAGTTCTTAAAAAGAAAAGATTAAAAAAACAAAAAAAAACAACACCACCAAATTTTGGATGTTTTATCCAAAGAAAAGAAAGAAAGAAAAAAAACTCAGCATCTTTTTATTTTATCATTCCACCATTCATTTTAATCAACAATTACAGTCGTGTTGTCCGAATGATTAGAACATAATAATATAATATGACATGCTTCAATACGGCTTGGTGAAATAAATGCATGAGTAAGATTTGATTTATTCATGATAATTAATATACATTTTCAAGCAAATAAATGGCGTGCTCATTGGTAGAACAATAACATTGTTTTCTTTTCTTTAAAAAAAAAGAGAACTATATATCAAATATATAACGAAGTAAATCGAATTCAGAAATTTTATGAAAACAAAATTGTAAAGTAAATAACAGTCTAAAGGTAAAAAAAAAAGAAAAAAAAAAGAAAAAAAAAAAAAAAAAATAAAAAAAAAGAGAACAATATATAAAATATATAACGAAGTAAATCGAATTCAGAAATTTTATGAAAAAAAAAATTGTAAAGTAAAAAACAGACAAAAGGAAAAAAAAAAAAAAGCAGAAAAAAAGCAGAAAAAAATAAGAAAAAAAAAGAAGGAAAAAAAAGAAGAAAAAAAGAAGAAAAAAGAAGACAAAAAGAAGAAGAAAAAAAGAAGAAGAAAAAAAGAAGAAGAAAAGAAGAAAAAAAGAAGGAAAAAAAGAAGGAAAAAAAGAAGGAAAAAAAGAAGGAAAAAAGAAGGAAAAAAGAAGAAAAAAAGAAGAAAATAAAGAAGAAAACGAGAAGAAAAAGAAAAAAAGAAGAAAAAAAAAAGATTTTTGGGATACTTTGAATGACCCTGTTATGATGTGTTTTTTTAATATAAATTTTAATACACCATCAGTAAAGTATTTAACACAAAAGAACTTCCTGAACCTCCCTCCCCCAACCTAAAATGCATTCAGTTAGAATGACTGAAGCCTTTTACGTTTCTGGTGCTTCCATTGATCACTAAAGAAGAGCAGTTACTCGATTTGTTCTGTCTGTTCAATCTTTAAAAACGACACTTACCTTCAAGTTGAAAGTTTTGATTTACAATATACAGTAAGGTTTTGATTGACATCTGTTTCCTTCATTAATTACAAGAGAGCTTAGACAAAAATCATGCAAATGTCAGAGACAGCAAAGATACATGTCCACAGATAGTCATCCGATATATGTTAACAGATATATGTCAACAGATATATGCATACAGATATATGTCAACAGATAAATGTCAACAGATGCATGTCAATAGAAAGATGTCAACAGATACATGTCAAGAGATGCATGTCAACAGATACATGTCAGCAGATATACACCAAAATGAAGTTAAAATAAAAGTAAATATAAATGTCCAGCTGGTCCACATGTTAACAATATTAAGTAAAGTTAAAAAATCACGTCAATAAATCAGGGGTTAACAGTAGAATAGGAAATAATTTTCTTGTTGACAAAAGTCCTTCAAATTTCATTTTGTTCAAAACTGGGTCACAAGTATTCAGAACATTAGCGTAACAACAACAAAGTTGGTTTTAAAATTTAAAAAATGAGCCACAAGTACTGGGAGAAACCTGAAGCCAATAACTGCAGATTGTAGGCCTAGATATGCATCACTGGGGCACACTTTGACAAGGGTCTACGCTTTAAAGATTTAAAAAAAACAAATAAACGAAAACAGTTAATGGCACGAAAATGTTTATACTTCTTTTGAAAGTTGAATTTACGTAGATTAAAATTTAGGTAGCGGTTCTCAACCTTTGGGTCACGACCCCTTTGTGCAGTCGCATGACCCTTACACGGGGTCGCCTAAAACCATCGGCAAACACATATTTATGAAGTAGCAACAAAAATTATTTTATGTTTGGGCGGTCACCACAACAAGAGGAACTGTATTAAAGGATGGCGGCATTGGGAAGGTGAGAGCTACTGAACTGAGGTAAAAGAAAATTAAGCGTACTTTCCATTTCCTCCTCATAGCATTTTTTACTTTCTTTTAAGGAGAAAGTCCTGTCACACAAACAGCTATGGCATAAAATAAAGAAAATGGATCTTAAAATAAAAAAAAGACTCATACCTGCTGTAGCAGTAAAAGACAAAACTAATCTTGACACCAGTGTATATTACAAAATCATTGAAAAATTTTAAATAGTCTCAAGATGCTTTAAAAAATATATCTCATATATATGTCAATTTAAAAAAAATTGTGTTTGGAAAGTTGACAATCAAACAAAAATTGTGTTTGGAAAGTTGAAAATGATATTTAAAAAAAAATATATTACAAAAAAATAATGGCTGTCACTCAAAGACGAGATTAAGCGTACTAAAAGTAGAACATAATTTAAAATTTATTTAATTGCATTTCGCTAATAAAGACTATGCAAAAGTGTAGATGAGCACTCTTTGTAGAGCTGTATGTAACCAAAATGATTCGAATTGAATTTAAATGAAAACTTAAAAATGTTCGTTTAAACTCCTCTTTGATAAAAGACTTTGAATATTTTAGATTTTGTATTTTCTATTTCTCCTATTTAGTATTTAACTCTTATTGTCAAAATTACCTCCCTTTAAGAAAAATATGTTTGAATCACATTCTACGCTATGTTGCCACAATCCATTTCGTAAATGGAAAAATTCCATTAAAAAAATAACACCAAAAAAAAAAATAAAAAATAACCAAAAAAAACCCATTAATTTGTGACAATGAAAAGCCATTTTAAATAAAATAAATTACTTTTTTAAGGAAATGGTCACAAAACAGTTTTTATGACAGATGGCTGCAGCTTGCTGGCAATATTTGGGTACAAACTTTTTTGACACTTAACACCCTAGTGTTGTTGTAAACTATGTTGAAACTTCCACTTTACAACAACATGCTACAACAGTGTCATCCAGGTGAAAAGAGTCCAAACACACCTTTGTTTAGATCAAGGTCAGATTATTGACCTTTTGTTATAAATTTATTAGCTTTAAGAGTTTATACGAATTGGGTAAAGAAAGTCACACGGACAAGAAAAATCTGTCTTCTAACATAACATCATTGGTCATATGGACAAGGTGACTGTATAGTGTCAGAGATTGGAGAAAAAATATTCTGGACAATATTATTGCATCTTTATATGTCACAACTCATTACAATAAAGCAAAATCTTATTGTTCATGGATCAGAGAATGTCACATAAAATGTGTTCACAAGTGAGCTTAGATGTGATCACAAGTCAGCATAGATGTGATCACAAGTCAGCATAGATGTGATCACAAGTCAGCATAGATGTGATCACAAGTCAGCATAGATGTGATCACAAGTCAGCATAGATGTGTTCACAAGTCAGCATAGATGTGATCACAAGTCAGCATAGATGTGATCACAAGTCAGCATAGATGTGATCACAAGTCAGTGATCAGTAAAAATGGCACATTTTCAAATAACAATTTAGCCTCTTTTTAAAAAAAAAATCCTGTCTTCTTATGAAACAAAAGATTATCTGGAGGCGATAAACTTATGTTTCTTTTAAAGTTTTTTCCTCCATTATATCTTAACACATTTCCTTTATATTTAAAATATTCTCTTTGCATGTCTTTTAAACTTACTTCAAGAATGTTTAATGTGTACGGGTACTGCTTAATCAATATGATTTACAATGCGTTAACAATTTATTTTAAAAAATTTAGAATGAAATCAGCTATGAACTTGTTGATATACATTTAAAGCTATCCACAAATGAAAGTCTAACATATGTTTAATGCTATCCACCAATCAAAGTGTGATATATTTAAAGCGGACCACCAATAAAATTATAACAACTGAAATTCATCAAGATATACTTGTGTTACACGGCTGATGGCTGATCGAGTCTTCCAGGGCTTATAACATTTACATGGCATGCCTTTGGGCTAATTTTACCTCATGACTTATTGAGTTAAATATTAACCCTGACCCTCGACTTTAAGGTAAAATGAGCTTAACCAGTATATAAAACCAATATAAACCTGGGGCCTATACTATTATTGACTAGGGTTGGTCTCATTTACTGGCAGTCTGTATAAGCGTGTTCAGTGTTTGAGCTGTCGACTGTTGGAACTGGTCCATGTTCTCAAGGGATGTGTGGTCTGTGAGCAGTTTCATGAGTGTTATCCAGTCTTTGGATAATATAGGCTGGATGCAGAGAAACAAAAATATGGATGAGAGGACAGTGAAGGTAGTAATAATGTGAATTTATGGTAAATGAAAAAAAATCATGTTTAAAATAATGAACAACCGAAGGATGGTAATCAGGAATGATGATGGTGATGATGATATCAGCCAGAATTGATAATTGGTAGCCAGTAATGGTGATGCAGGCAAGAAAGATGATAATAGCCAGAAATCACAATAGTAGCCTCGATAGATGATGGTAGCCAGAAATTATAATTGTAGCCAGGATTGAATTATGGTAGCCAGGAATGATAATGGTAACCAGGATTTGTAAAAAAGAAATGAAATTTAAATGACTTGGTGCCGTGAAATGGGACAGTGGCGCCATAGATACAAGTTAATTTGCCACACTTTTCCAGGAACTAGGTACCATCTGTCTATGGCCTAAGAACTAAGTAACAACTGTCCATGGCCCAGGAACTATGTACCATCTGTCTATGGCCCAGGAACTAAGTAACAACTGTCCATGGCCCAGGAACTATGTACCATCTGTCTATGGCCAGGAACTAAGTAACAACTGTCCATGGCCCAGGAACTACTTACCATCTGTCCATGGCCCAGGAATTAGGTACCATCTGTCCATGGCCCAGGAACTATTTACTATCTGTCCATGGCCCAGGAAGTAGGTACCATCTGTCCATGGCCCAGGAAGTAGGTACCATCTGTCCATGGCCCAGGAACTAGTTACCATCTGTCCATGGCCCAGGAACTAGTTACCATCTGTCCATGGGCCAGGAAATAAGTAACAACTGTCCATGGCCCAAGAATTAGGTACCATCTGTCCATGGCCCAGGAACTAGGTACCATCTGTCCATGGCTCAGGAACTAGGTACCATTTGTCCATGACCTAAGAACTAGGTACCATCTTGTAACCAGGACAATGTTAGGATAACATGGATCTTGTAACCAGGAACGTGCCAAGTAAAATTTGCTAACTGGGCGAAGCCTGAAATGGCGCATCTCCGTTCCATTAATAAAAGTACCAGTATAACATATAGGCACATATTTGTGGATAATTAACGATTTTGGTGCTCTCTGGTTTGGTGCCCTGTACATCTGCCCACTTCACCCTCCCCTCTTCTAGCACAGCTCTTTGGACCCATTGCCTTAACATCTCCCCCCCCCTTACATAATAACTTCCACTAAACACAATTATAGACTTTGCCTTAACATCTCCCCCCCCTTACATAATAATTTCCATTAAACACAATTATAGACTTTGCCTTAACATCTCCCCCCCCTTACATAATAATTTCCATTAAACACAATTATAGACTTTGCCTTAACATCTCCCCCCCCCCCTTTACATAATAATTTCCATTAAACACAGTTATAGACTTTAACCAATACCTCAATCTGGACATTGTTGTTGACCAACTTCGCCAAGGCCTTGATGTTGTCCTCGATTTGACCCCTGTTGTGGTTCTCATGTTCTTTTGGGCCCTCCGCCAGCTTCAATCCCACGCTCCCTAGACTGGCGATCTTAAGCTTGACATTGACATCTTTACCCTTTAACAAACAAAATTTATTTCATTAACTTATATGTCATTCATTCCAAGGATCCTCAAACACAAGGTTAAACGAAAATTTTGTTTTAACAGGGGCCCAAGAGTCATAATTAATAATTAACATTTGACAAATGAAACACAGTTCAGTTGCCATAATTTTTTTGATAAGTTTTTCCAAGTTATTGTGTAACATAGAGGTTCTAAAATAACGATGCCAATAGCCACCGGGGGGGGGGGGCAGGATGCAATGCCTGGGGTCTGGAAGATCTAGAAAATTAGGTTTATTTGCATTTTTATTAACAGCAGCAGATTTGTCGTAATGTTTTTTTCTTGGTGTTATTTGTAATGGTGAGACGGGATAGAGGTACCCCATCATTGCCATTTAAATAAGTATAAGCATGTCGCATAAATTATGTTTGGACATATCGTACATAAATTTGGGACAAAAAATGTCGTCTATTTATATAGTAGAGAACGCCAGATAATATCCAGGCTAAAAACCCAAGTTAGATACTATTTAAAATAAATTATATGCCCTACATGTTCCGAAATAGGGCAGGGTTTGCAGGATTATTTGTTGTTGTTGGTATCAATATTTTTAGACCCATTCCGATTGAGTTTTTAATTCAAGTAATCGTTTGCAGGGCGCTCACGGCGCAAACTCAAGCATTTTCTCTGAGAGTGTCTCCAAAAATGTTCTCCGAGAGTATAATCAAAAATTCAAAAAAAAAAAAAAAAATAGCTTAACTAGTTCCACTATCTCCCTTTTGTTTGACCAGGGAGACAAACTTGCCTGAGAATTTGACGAAAATTTTTTTTTTTTTATTGAGTTTTTAATTCAAGTAATCGTTTGCAGGGCGCTCACGGCGCAAACTCAAGCATTTTCTTTGAGAGTGTCTCCAAAAATGTTCTCCGAGAGTATAATCAAAAATTCAAAAAAAAAAAAAAAATAGCTTAACTAGTTCCACTATCTCCCTTTTGTTTGACCAGGGAGACAAACTTGCCTGAGAATTTGACGAAAATTTTTTTTTTTTAAAATCCCAGGTTTTGTTCAGTAACAAAGATAAAGGGCAGATGTTAATTTATTCAAGCACATGTCTCAAGAGAGCTGGCATGTAAGCCATGTGAAGGATTGCATACATCTGTTATAAAGTGGGGGTGGTAGAGTTGTGTATCTCAGGTAAAAGGCGCCTTATGGTAAAATCCACCCCCAGTGCACATGCACATCAAAAGTCCATCTTTGATAAAAAAATGTCTGAGTTATTGTATAAAACTGGATGGTGAGAGGGTAAAAAAATATTCACGCCCGATTTGTGCCCTTTTAAGGAAGGTTCCACGGTTCCTGACCTGACTTGCCCCCCCCCCCCCGGTTACGCCTCTGGAATTAATCCTGTGGTAATTAAACCAGTTAATTATTCTTCCTCACTTCCGTCCGAATGTTCTTTAGCCAAAGTCCGATCCCGTGGGAGGTGGTTTCCATGGGAACGCAGCACAGATAAATCGTGACGTCGACTTTCTGCGCATGCTGTGACGTCAGCTCGCAGCTCAGCCAGTCGACGAACAGGTCCTCGGCACGTGACCACTCCGTCCGGCGGGATCCCTCGTAGATGACCTGCCTGACGAACTTGTCCCCCTGGTCACAGCTCAACGTGCAGACGACCACCGTCTCGTCAGAGTCCGGCACCCACTCAACGTTCTTCGTGTCGTACTTGGAGCTGAACTTCGGCCGCTGCTCGTTCTCATTCACGTCATGGCCGACGCTGTTCTTGTGGACCCGGGGGTTGTTGGCGCCGCGGGGGTTGTTGGCGTCGTTGGGGTTGTCATATTTTGGGTTGTTGACGAGGGCGCTGGTCGATGATTTCCTGTACTCGGACATCGCGGTGTTCCACAGTAAATGGAATGCTGGGAGTAACGGGTCGAGGGATGACGCCATCTTGAGCAGACGTTAAGTTTTCTGAAGATAAATTTTGACAGAGAGTGTAATATAATAATGACATTTGTTTTTATTAAATTAAACAAAAAAATTGATTAAGATTTCAGGGTATGACAATTCCAACAAGGATAAGCTCTCTACCTGAATCCGGTCATCATTTTGAGAGCTTGACCAACTTATTTCATTTTACATCAGACGTACACAATTCAAAATGTAAGGCGGGCCGTAATACTTCATGAAAAAACATGTGCGGGCCGAAAGAAAATAGGACACGGGGGTGGGGGGGGGATAGGGGGGGGGGTGAAAGCTTTTAAAAAAAATAATAATAAAGAATGTTTCGTTACTTCACGGGCCGCAACGTGGGTGCTGGCGGGCCGCAACGTGGGTGCTGGCGGGCCGCAACGTGGGTGCTGGCGGGCCGCAACGTGGGTGCTGGCGGGCCGCAACGTGGGTGCTGGCGGGCCGCAACGTGGGTGCTTGCGGGCCGCAACGTGGGTGCTGGCGGGCCGCATGTTGTTCAGGCGTGTCTTAGAGGAGTGAACCCCCCCCCCCCCTCCCCCGGGAAGGTTTTTTTTTCTTCCGTTTATTATTTTAAATATATTATGAACTAATAGTTTAAATACAGTTATACATTTATTTATATATGTGCATTTTTTATATAACAATACTGAAGTGGGGGGGAGGGGGAACGGAGAGGCAATCCACCCCCGGCGTCAATTTGTTCTCTATCTTGAGGGGCGGCATTCTGGGTCAACTTCTGAGTAATTTAGGAAGAGGAAAATATAGAAAAAAGAAGGGGGGGGGGCGAACAAACTATTGGCTGACCCTGACCGGCACTAACCCCAATGACGCAAGTGTACGCGCATAACCAGACTGAACGCAAGCCTGTTCACCTTTACTACGTCGTTTGGGACGGACTTTTTTTTTCTTTTTTCTTTCGTGTGTTTGGTTATTTTTACTAAAAATTAATAGTTGGCAAGTTTTCAGTCAAATGTTGTTAGCGCACATCTTGTGTTAACCCCGTAAGCAATCGAAGAAGAACGACACCCTTCAACTCATCGGAAAACCCATGGCTGGTAGATTTCTGGAGGTTAACTTGCAGAAGCAGCTAAGCAACCGAGTGGATTTCCTGACTGAACTTGTATTTTTGATTGTAAACCCAACACCAGAACCACCCCTCCCCTCCCCCACCCCTCCCTTTTTTTTTTGTGTGGACCAAAATACTCTTTGGTGCTTGAAACTACTCGGACACTCACCGGGGGGGGGGAGTGGAGGGGTCAACAGGTCTGTGAACGTGTTTCATAATTCCGTGTCAACGATTTCAACGAAAAACCTTTAATATTTTTTCAAAGAAAACTAGCGGCCTAGCGGGACTTATATTTTTATCCGCGATTATTATTGCAGCAGTGGCCACAGAAGTTTTCTAAACAATGCACAGATCTCCACCACCTCACAAAATTAAGGTTCGTTTATGGAAACGTTATGTTACACTAGCGTTGCCGCATCACACTACTCTATATATTAAATATTCAAATTTTTACTATCTTAAATCTCACAAAACCGCCCCCCCCCCACCCCAAACAAAAAAAAAAAAAAAAAAAA
>CAXITT010000705.1:122516-132891 GCA_964033795.1 Lymnaea stagnalis | reverse complement strand
TTACACATAAGCCTTTGTCTTAACGTTTTTTTTTTCTTTTTTTTTTTTTTAATAAGCGATTCTCAAATTGTACATTACTGCGGGGTTTACCGAATAGAAGGATAGAAAGAGAGTCCGTGGGCATTTGCCCCTGCCGTGTTTTAACACATAACGTTTAACAATTAACAGAAACTACTTCTCTCGACAGTTTTTCAGTTTAACACGAAGCTGAACATTTGAATGAATGAACAAAATAAGGAGAGGAGAAACTAAAAAGCTCACCAGGAAAAATCCTTGTTTAAAAAATTACAAGAATATCCAAACATTCGTTTTCAACCACATACTTTTAGGAAGAACTTAATTTATGGAGAACCTTTGATTCTAGATACAGGTTATTGATTTTAAAAGTGAAGCTAATCCTGCAGTGTTTGAGATCCACTGACACAATAATGCGCTTAATCGTTTAGAAAATGATGCAAATCGAATATTTTAAGAACCACTGAAGCAACAATGTCCTTACTGGTGTAAATGATTCAGACACGTCGAATTCTTTAAGAGCCACAGACGAAAAGAAAGTCTTTACCGTGCAGGAGATTACATACGACCTATACTTTTAGAACCGTTGAAGACGGCTGCACCATTCTTAAAGTAGTGTCATAGAGATAATCTCGGACCGATCGATCTAATTATTTACAACAGGACCAAGTTCTCGTCTTAGAATAGACCGTGCACCAGACAACTGTGCCAACAGTCTTCTATGCCCAAACTCATTATTTAAACAGGTCGTCTCAGTGCTGAGACAGTATATTAACCTATTTATTTTTTTTAAAAAATAGACCCTTATATAAGAATTGACCTAATTTTCTGACATGGACCTGATAAGAATTTATCCTTCCACTACCAAAACATAGACCTTGATATAACAATTGACCCAATTTACCGGCAACCACAGACAAGTTAAGAATTTACCCATTTACTAACAAACATTAGACCTTATATAAGAACTGACCTAATTAAATGACAACATAGACCTGATAAGAATTGACCCATTAACAAACATAGACCTTGTATAAGAACTGACCTAATTAAATGACAACATAGACCTGATAAGAATGGACCCATTAACAAACATAGACCTTATATAAGAACCTAATTTACTGACAACCTTATAAGAATTTACCCATTTACTTACAAACGTAGATCTTGTATAATAATTGACCTAATTTACTGACAATCATACACCTGATAAAATTTACCCAGTTACATACTAACATACTACCTTATCTAAGAATCGACCTAATTGCTAAAAAAAACAACATAGACTTGGTAAGAACCCATCTGTAGGTCAGCAGACGGTAAACGGCAACTGTAACGTCATTTGGAGACAGAAAAGAAGGGTTGACGTCTTAGATTTGTCATGCTGTGTAAACATGAAGCTAACCCTCCCTTATGAGAACTGTATTTCGCCATGTAAAGAACTCCTTTTTCGTGCAGTTGTTTTTGTTGTTGAGAAACATTTAAAAAAGGAGCATAACTTGGCTGACGTTGAGGCAGAGGCGTAGCGTGGTGGGGGCAGGGGGGGGCAGATGTCCCCGGGCGCCAGCTAGTTAGGGGCGCCAAAATGTGCTTTGATATTATTTTATTGATGAAAATAATGGGTTTGAGAGTTGAAAAAAAGAAAAAGGGGGCGCTAAAAATGGATCTTGTCCCCGGGCGCGAATCTTGTCCCCGGGCGCCAAACACCCTCGCTACGCCACTGCGTTGAGGCGCACAGCTCCTGTGGTTTGAAGAACTAATTGATGTATGGATCTTTAACGTCTCTCGAACGTTGTAATTTTAACTGTAGTCATATTGGCCATTAAGTCATCTACAAACGGGACTTGACTCTCCCCCCCCCCTTCCTCATCGCCACCTCTCATTTCTTCAGTTTTTCTTTAAATTTCAGATAAGTAAGCTGACATTGGACAGAATATTAAACACCAAAACTATTGACAAAATACGGGCTTTAGTGGGTGACGTTTTTTGGACTGATACTTCATCGTCTGAAATGTGTTGTACCCCCACCCCCACCCACACTCTTTAAAAAAATTTTTTTGTGTGTTATTTTTAAGTGAGTGACGTCATTTATGGATGGATTTATTAGCTCTATTCGTCTTATTTAAATTGATAAAAATTCAACAATAGGTTGCCATGGTTTCACGGATATGCCAGCTTGCAATAGTCGAAATGACCACGCCACGTTAGGTGAACTTTCAATTAAATAGTTCTACTTATCATGACATTTAAATAAGAATCAATGAATCAACACAGCCGGAACACAAAAATACTTTGCAATCACAGGCCAGAAGGATAAAAACTGTCAATCAGAAGTTAACATCAATCTTGACTATGCATTTAAGGCTGTAAAAATATCTAGTGTTTACAAAACACAATTTGTCGTTCAAACATTCTGATACAACTGAAGCGACCGCCCGTAAACCAAAGCCTAACACGTCCGAAAGTTCACCCTATCGCCCGGACAGCTTAGTTTACTCACCTTGGTGTTCAGCTACAATTGAAACCAACGCACACACGAGTCACACACAAATATTATCACATGTACATGTTTGTGATGGCTGTTCTATTTATTCCAAGGCCCCCCACACACAGAATAACGAGCTGTAGAACGAGGGCTTAAAACAAGGCATATGTGGATCACGTTGTGTGCAGCCGTGCGATGGTCTGGTGGTGACCCAGTATGATACAAAACCAGGGCCGGGGCAAGTCAAACGAGGTCAAAGAAGTGGATACTGTAAACATACTATTTCTTTACTATTTTTGTTGTTGTTGAAACCGACTTTCTTCACGTGGCACTGAATATTTCACGGATTTAAGAAGCCTAATATAAACGAGTTTTTTCAGTAGCAATTACACGAAGTGCATAAAGATGAATCACTCATTTCACAATGAGCATTAAAACAAAAAATTAAGTTAAGTGCTGAGTGTAGTGACGTGTGAGTGTCTACTCTCTGCCACAGATCTACGCGGCGAGGACTGGGTTGGACGGGGCAGGGCAGTGATGGTAATACAAACATTCAAGGTGTTAGAATGAAATATTTTTTTTTCTCGACACACTATTGTAGATTACCATACAATAAAAATACACTCTACGATAAAATATCTTGCGTATGTAAGGCGTATGTAAGAAAGAATATATCCAGTATATCCACTGAAGTCTCTAAGGCAACTTTTCCGTGGGGAATTACGTTATCTAAAATTTTATTAACCGAACTGACCCCGGTTTCACTTAGTTCGGATGATCGACTTTCTAATTTGTGTAGCCGTGACGCACGCTTTGTCAGCAGGTTTTTGTCACTCTGACTGCAGGATTTGTGTCGCTCTGACAGCATGCTTTGTATAAGTATTCAATGAGGAAAGCCCATAGTGCTCAAGAGACCGGCGTCCGTTACATAAAACATGGTAAAATATAAATCATGATGATTAAACAAATAAACACTTTGAATCAAACAGGAACGTTTCAAATGTAGTTGAGATCAGAAAGCGCGCATTTATTACGTTGTGTCGAAGCTAAAAAAAAATGGGCTTTAATCATGAAATGAATAATTGGATAACATTAGAGCCACAATGAGAGGCTGGCACCGTTTGTGGGCGGCTCTTTAGGTCATCTTCAATCAGTGGCGATGCCAGGGTTTTCCGAAAAAGGGGAGGGGGGTGGGGTGAAAGTCGACGACCGAGCTGCCGAAAGCAACGAGTGGGGTGGGATATCATGAACATTTTGAACAATTAAAATGGCGTTATCTTGGGATATTTTTGAACTTTTATTAGCAGAAACTATGTATTCTGTGCTCAAGAGTTACGAAATGGCGTGTTTTTTTTAAAATTCTACCTTTGAAAATAATAAAGCTGAATTTGATTTGAAACTAGATTTTATCAAGCAAATCGGTATATCTTGCGTCGTTTATCATAATATACATTGTTATGTACAAATTTTCTTCTTAATGCGAAATCGAGGTTGCAGAAGACTCCCGAGTGAAAGTTTGAGGGGAGTGGTCTGACCGATGGGGCTCATTAAACAACATAGCCTCGCATCATTCTACACTCCATTTGAGACAAACAGAAGAGATGCTAGTGGAAGTGTATGTCATCTGAGTAAGCATTAATCAGCTGTTCACTACACTGAAAAACTATTGGACTTTCAGACTATGAAAAGGTGACATGTTTGGCACATCATTTAGAATATGAAATAATAGCGGCTTTTGATAGGTATTGAACTGTTTGGCTGTAAATCGATTTCTAATAGGTTAAAATGTCTAGATTTTTTGTAAGTTTAAATTCGTGGTGCCCTGATTCCCCCCTATGTCCTTAGCCTGTGATTATATTGCCCATTATTTACCCTAGACCTAATTAATGGCATTGTAGTTTGTATATGTTATCATAAAATTAAATAACACTTGCCAGGCTGCATAATGTTACAACCCTTACAAGCGACATAGTTACAATATGTGCTTTAATATAACTTGTATGAAAAGTCTCTTTGTATGTATGCGTTCTGTACGGTGTTTAGTATCTACGCACTACTAAGGTTAAGTTTTTGCAAAATTGAACAATAGGGCGTCGATTATACGAATACAGATGATCTGAAACGTTGGTTATTCGAATGGCCCCAGGCTTATTAAATATTTTACATGGAAATTATGCAAAGCAAGAGATAGATTTACAGAAAAAAATAGAAATAACATGCTGTTGTTGACAGTTTTAAGGTTTGCGCTTCGCCATGATTCAAGCTGTGTGGAAACATACGGGAATCTTACCCAAGATTCCCACCGTCCGACATTCTTGTTGAATCATTTCTTAGCCAAAAGACTAGGGTCTGTCATTTCTAAGACCGGAAAACCTCACGCCTCATTACGTAATGTTACTAATTTTAGACAATGTTTTCGTAAAACATAGCATCTAACAATTTATTTACACACACACGCATCTCTATATATAGCAGCAACAATGTGTTTCCAGACGAGGCAGTGGTCTAAGTATAAAAATAATAATTGTTCAATGCTATTAACGATAGAAGGGTGGCAAACTCTATGTTCATTGGGGCGTGGGGGGTGGAAAACAATAGCTGCATCACTGGGCGCAAATAAATTATAACTTTCTACAACTTTACATGAAAAGTAGCATTTTAAATGATGTGTAGTTCACACCAAGTTATCTCTGCGGTGTTATTTCATTGACATCACACAGCTGCACCACTTCATCCCGGACTGGGGAACATTAAACACCGATGATAATAACAAAACAAGTCACGATGGTGTTGCAGCAAACGCAGGGAAGTTTGAAGGAGAAGGGCATAGCCACGATCCGTGACACAGCCGTCTAGGTCCACGGAGATCGTTCACGACCGTGCTCCCCTGGATGCCAGTTTGAGAAACATCTCAGCTTTGAGATAAGCTTCTACGGCGTTGACAATCTGTTGTTGAACAAGATGTTTACTGTGTGCTGAGCGCTGACTGATAAGAACAGCAAACTCGTGAAATAAATAATAAGATCCTCATGTACCAGTAATGGCCGAGATGTTTTTCAAAGTTTAGCCAGCCAGGACTTGGGTTGATGAGTGGAACGCCTGTTCAAAACAAAGGTTCTCAATTACTAGAAAAAAAAAATGGATGCCGGTGGCTCTAATACAAATTCATAAATTCACAAGTTATTATATGGAAAAACTTAAAGTTCCGTACGATTGAGAATTTTACAGACTCATGAATTGTCTCAATAATGATTAAGGGCAGACACATGACAGGCAGTCAGACAAACAGAATCAAAGCGCATCTCAAGAAATAAGGAGTAGGCCCTAAGTTAGTGGTGAAGGGAATGTTAAAAACACGATTAAAAAATACGTATAAATAAATATACGGGATGGGTAAAATACGGCACAAAAATTGCATCAATATAACACAACGCATTAAAAAAAAAAATAATTAAAAAAAATTACATATGTACAAAACTATTTTTCAAATATCACCAGACGACTGAAATTTCTTGCCTGTAGCCATCCTATTGCTCTTGAAAAATTAGTTGAGCGTTTCCAAACAAGAAAATTAAATTTTAAAAAATCTCCAACAAACATACAGCTCTTCAAAGATGTACTCTCTAACAAATTGTTCATCTCCTTCACCGGAAATGACATAGATAACTAGACATAACAATGGCGACGCAGCTGCATGGAAAATGATATTATATCACTGTACAACTTTGACATTTTCTCTTATATTACTCTTGTACTCAGGTATAATCTGTATGCCAGTCTTCCTTTCCGGACTTCTGTTTAAAAAACCGCTAAACATGGCATTGCGGTACTGCTTAGATTGCTACTAAGGAAATGGTTTTAGAAATACTTACAAATGATACAATGTTACCTTTGTTATTGTCTTAGTCTTAGTCTTATGCAATAGTTTCACTTTTAATTACTTATACATTTTTTATTGAAACTTTTTCTGAGCAAAAAAAAAAAAAAAAAAAAAAAAAAAAGTAGCGATGTTGGACTATTATATAAAAAAAAAAGGTTACGAAAGGGCCACCGAAACAGAAACAATAGGTTGACAGTTAAAATGACTCAAGTTCAAGGTTCTTTCACGCCGAGTTCACCCCATTACCGTGTGGTTACTACCAGGGGTGTAAGAGGGGTATTTGAGTGTAATGTTTCTCACCTAGGACGGACTAACTGGTGTCATTGGAGAACCTGGGCGGCGTCTGAACTCTTAGGTCCCCACTGTTGTGGAGACATAGTACACTAGCACGACACTAGCACTGGTGCTAAATGTACCGCCACTGGGGGTGATTGTACTTATTGAGGTTAACTGCACTTGTACTGAGGCTAGGTGCCCTGGTTCATAGGCTAAATGTACTGAGGCTAAAGGGAGCGGTACTGAGTCTAAATTTACTAGAAAAGAAAGGTAAATATAATGTACTGGGGCTAATGTACTAGTACCGATGCTAAATGTACTGGAACTTGGGCTAAATGTAATAGTATTGAGGCTAAATGTACTATAACGGTGGCTTAATGTACCAGTACTGTCTAAATTGACTATAACTAAGTCTAAATTTACTATGACTGAGGCTAAATGTACTATGAGTGAGGCTAAATGTACCAGTACTGAGGCTAAATGTACTATAACTGAGAATAAATGTAATATGACTGAGGCTAAATGTACTACAACTGAGAATACATGTACTATGACTGAGACTAAATGTGCTATGAATGGGGCTAAATGTAATTTAACTGAGGCTAAATTTACCAGTACTGAGACTAAATGTACTACAACTGAGAATACATGTACTATGACTGAGACTAAATGTGCTATGAATGGGGCTAAATGTAATTTAACTGAGGCTAAATTTACCAGTACTGAGACTAAATGTACTACAACTGAGAATACATGTACTATGACTGAGACTAAATGTGCTATGAATGGGGCTAAATGTAATTTAACTGAGGCTAAATTTACCAGTACTGAGACTAAATGTACTACAACTGAGAATACATGTACTATGACTGAGACTAAATGTGCTATGAATGGGGCTAAATGTAATTTAACTGAGGCTAAATTTACCAGTACTGAGATTAAATGTATTACAACTGAGAATACATGAACTATGACTGAGACTAAATGTGCTATGAATGGGGCTAAATGTAATTTAACTGAGGCTAAATTTACCAGTACTGAGACTAAATGTACTACAACTGAGAATACATGTACTATGACTGAGACTAAATGTGCTATGAATGGGGCTAAATGTAATTTAACTGAAGCTAAATTTACCAGTACTGAGACTAAATGTACTACAACTGAGAATACATGTACTATGACTGAGACTAAATGTGCTATGAATGGGGCTAAATGTAATTTAACTGAGGCTAAATTTACCAGTACTGAGACTAAATGTATTACAACTGAGAATACATGAACTATGACTGAGACTAAATGTGCTATGAATGGGGCTAAATGTAATTTAACTGAGGCTAAATTTACCAGTACTGAGACTAAATGTACTACATCTGAGAATACATGTACTATGACTGAGACTAAATGTGCTATGAATGGGGCTAAATGTAACTTAACTGAGGCTAAATTTACCAGTACTGAGATTAAATGTATTACAACTGAGAATACATGAACTATGACTGAGACTAAATGTGCTATGAATGGGGCTAAATGTAATTTAACTGAGGCTAAATTTACCAGTACTGAGACTAAATGTACTACAACTGAGAATACATGTACTATGACTGAGACTAAATGTGCTATGAATGGGGCTAAATGTAATTTAACTGAGGCTAAATTTACCAGTACTGAGACTAAATGTATTACAACTGAGAATACATGAACTATGACTGAGACTAAATGTGCTATGAATGGGGCTAAATGTAATTTAACTGAGGCTAAATTTACCAGTACTGAGACTAAATGTATTACAACTGAGAATACATGAACTATGACTGAGACTAAATGTGCTATGAATGGGGCTAAATGTAATTTAACTGAGGCTAAATTTACCAGTACTGAGACTAAATGTATTACAACTGAGAATACATGAACTATGACTGAGACTAAATGTGCTATGAATGGGGCTAAATGTAATTTAACTGAGGCTAAATTTACCAGTACTGAGACTAAATGTACTACAACTGAGAATACATGTACTATGACTGGTGCTAAATGTGCTATGAATGGGGCTAAATGTAATTTAACTGAGGCTAAATTTACCAGTACTGAGACTAAATGTACTACAACTGAGAATACATGAACTATGACTGAGACTAAATGTACTATGACTGAGGCTAAATGTGCTATGGCTGAGACTAAATGTACTATGACTGAGGCTGAATGTTATGAGGCTTATTGTCGTAGCACTAAGCCTTAAAGTACCTGTTCTGATGCTAAATGTAATCAGGCTTAAAGTAATTAGGCCAAATGCACTTGTACTGAAGAAAAATGTACAAGTACCGAGGCTGTAACTACAGAGGCTAAATTTACTATGACTGAATTTACGTGCACTGAGTAATAAAGCACTTGGTCACTATTGGCTGACACTGATTTGAAGATTTGATTCCAACCACGACAGATCACACGAGGATCGATTGGGGACGCACTTCTGTCTCTGTCTCAGCATCCACGACAACAGCAACACAGCCTGCATCCGTCAACGGCAGTGCTTTAGTACCAGCCACCTCCATCAGCCATGGTCAAACGTCACCGTCCTCCAGGCACGCCTCTGATCAACCAGGTACAGCGACCTCTTACTCACCGATGGTCTTAAGCATGGGGGTGGGATGATGAGGGGGAATATGTGCCACGTGTCGAAGGTGTTACGCGCCGTTATCTGTAGGGAGAAATTAATCTCCTATTTACATGTATGGCTCGTTCCAAAACAGTGCATAACAAAAGACGATACCAACTGATAAAAACAGTAACAGAGAAATATGATACTCGGAACAGGGCTAGTTACAATTACTAAGTTTTATTAAGTTAATAATAAAGTATAAAAGTCAAAAAGAAATATACTTGAAAACTATTAACTTACAGTATATTGTGTGGTGGGTGCCAGTACAATGTCCAAATAAAACACAGAGTGCAAAAAGGTACAAATAATGAAACGAATGGCTACTCTAAACAAAGGACTCACACGTTCCAAAATAGCTCTCTCACGCTGTCTGCGTCTCTGCTCTTGCTGTCTGCTGTGTCATTCGCCATATTTAAAGTCTATTCCATTGACAATTCCAGACGTATTACACATTGTATTAGTGACTCAAACGTTCCACAATATTCTATCTAATTCGAGTCAAGAAAACAGACGATAGATTGGTTAGCGGTAAAGAAGATCAAGGAGAGTAAAGCCACGCCCAATACTAACGCAGAAGAATTTGGGTCAGTTTAAGGTCGTTCAACAGGAAAAGATTAAATAAGAGTAAAGTAGAACGCCTATATATAACAAAGGTTACACGTGTCAAAGGTTACACGTGACGAAGGTTGCACGTGTCAAAGTTCAATGGTGTCAAATTTTACACGCCATGGACATTTAAAAGGTTATCACAGACACACCTTTACTATAATATTCTCCATTATTATTTTTTGAAATGTTAAATCCAAAACTTCTAAAAACATTAATTTGATTTCAGTTCATGTCACGGTCTGGTTAGTTTATGTGCCTAGCGTTATTTTGGGTGTTTTCAGTCAACGAATTCGTGTGTGTCTTCCTGTTCACATTAGACATGTGAACAATATCTGTTGGACTAGTTGTGAGGCTTCTGTGTTGTTGTTGGGGGGGGGGAGGTGGCTGGGGGGGGGAGGTGGCTGGGGGGGTGAGGTGGCTGGGGGTGAGGTGGCGGGGGTGGGGGGGTGGG
>CAXITT010000705.1:78642-121544 GCA_964033795.1 Lymnaea stagnalis | reverse complement strand
GGCAAATCCTGGGTCCTTCATTGGGACAAATCCTGTGTCACCCATTAGGGCAAATCCTGGGTTCTTCATTGGGACAAATCCTGTGTCACCCATTAGGGCAAATCCTGGGTCCTTCATTGGGACAAATCCTGTGTCACCCATTAGGACCAATCCTGGGTCCTTCATTGGGACAAATCCTGTGTCATCTATTAGGGCCAATCATGTGTTCTTCATTGTGACAAATCATGTGTCACCCATTAGGACCAATCCTGTGTCCTTCATTGGGACAAATCCGTTGTCATCTATTAGGGCCAATCATGTGTTCTTCATTGTGACAAATCATGTGTCACCCATTAGGACCAATCCTGTGTCCTTCATTGGGACAAATCCGGTGTCATCTATTAGGGCCAATCATGTGCTCTTCATTGTGACAAATCCTGTGTCACCCATTAGGGCCAATCCTGTGTCCTTCATTGAGACAAATCCTGTGTCATACATTAGGGCCAATAATGTGTCATCCATCATTGGGGACAATCCTGTTTGCCTCATAAGGGTTAATCATGTGTGTGCCATAAAGGCCAGTCCCGTGCCATCCATTAGGGCCAATCCTGTGTCATCCATTAGGGCGAATCCTGTTTGCATCATAAGAGCTAATCATGTGTGTGTCATTAGGGCCAATTATGTGTCCTTAAATAGGGCCAATCCTGTGTCCTTCATTAGGGCTAATCCTGTGTATTTTATTAGGGCAAATCATGTGTGTGTCATTAAGGTCAATCCTGTGTCCTATATTGGGGTCAATCATTTGTCCTTTATTAGGGACAATTCTGTGTGTGTCATTGGGGCCAATCCCGTATCCTTAATTTGGGACAACCCTGTATCCTTCATTAGGACAAAGCCTGTGTGCGTCACTTGGGTGATTCCTGTGTGCGGCCGCAGATCTCTAACATGATGGTGATACTGGCATGAATCTGAGACCATCATCTTGCGACAATCAAAGTAAAACAACTGAGCAGCGCGCCATAAAATTTGAAGAGACAAAGTTTTTCACGTTTAATGCTTGAACATTAATTTTAAAAAATAATTGATTACCTCTGTTATTGAACGCAACAAACAGAATATGTGGGACATGGGCTGCCAACGAGTCCAACTTTTTGACTTCCAAATTACTCTTGCTTTGGCCGTCCATCTTGACGGCTTTCTCATACAAACGCATTCTCATTTTGTCTGAAATAAAAGGTTCTCGGATCTTCTCCTACCTGAGGTTGTCACGGAAGGCGCTATTGGGTCACATCATTGCCGCCTGGGACATAGAGGACATCTACACCACCAAGACGCTCAAGTACGACCTCATTGCGGAGTACTTCAGGATTGGCGACTGTGCCGATGCACCAATCACTCCCAAGCAGGTAGAGTCACCAATCACTAACAATCATACAGGTAAACTGAAAGACCGGTCCCTCCCCATCAGTGTTTCTTTCATAAAATCCCCCCCCCCCGGTGGGTGGGGGGCATTTCAGAGTTGGGGGGGGGGGGAGTGCCAGTTGGTTTATTGTTGGACATATTTTGCTCCGTGGGGTGGCACTTGGCTTTCCCCGGGGTCATTGCCCCTCCCCCTCCCGGAGATATCGCTGAAAGTAACCCTGCTCCCCATGTCAGCTAAACTTAAAAAGGCAGTGAAGTCTTAGGTTTAACATTACAGAGAATAGGCTGACGTAAACCACTAGTTATAGTTTAGACCCCACTTTGTGGGTATGGTATATATAGATACATGATAGGGTATAACGGTATGATAGATACATGATAGGGTATAACTATACTTAATGTATTTGCGTATAAACTAAATGACAGGATAATATAAAGATACTTATGAATGTGTAGATGATTAATGATGAGTATGAATGCACGTGACGTGTGTTTACATGCTGATTGATTGGGTATATGGTGTACAACCAAAGTGGTAGGGTATAAAGGTGATCTAATGTGTGTACACACGCATGTTATAGGGTACCAAGCTATGAAATGTGTGTGTGCAAAATGCAACGAAGCGGAAACGACTGAACGAATTTCTGAAAACATAACTAAGAAAAGGAATAAATGAATGATCGTAACGATAAAAATAAGGATGAAAAGGGCTCAGGATAAAATTTCTCATAAGTTGTTTTAGGCTGTGGGATGACATGAAATTATCTACACATGAGATGACAATTAGAGTGTCCCATTAAGTTTTGTGATACGATCGTGTATGTTGAAGTCTGAGCTTCAACTGAGTTGTCACATGTTTCAACTGCATTCATCTCAAGTTGACTAGGGCCAAGGACTCAGCGATGATGTTGGTATTAAACAGCCTCAAACAATAAATAGCACACTAGTTCTACAACAGTGTCGCACCTGCCATATATGTGCAGCCGTATCTATTTAGATATTGATTCAATTTTAATAATAAAATATTAAATAAATAACTTGAGATTTGAACAGTTGAGGAATTAGTTATTAATGTATTAGCCGCTGTCCATCCATTGTTATCCTAACATCTGACACTGCCGAGGTCAATCCATGCTACTCTAGCGTCTTGGACAGCCGATGGCCATCCATTGTTATCCTAACATCTGACACTGCCGAGGTCAATCCATGCTACTCTAGCGTCTTGGACAGCCGATGGCCATCCATTGTTATCCTAACATCTGACACTGCCGAGGTCAATCCACGCTACCTTAGCGTCTTGGACAGCCGATGGCCATCCATTGTTATCCTAACATCTGACACTGCCGAGGTCCATCCATGCTACTCTAGCATATTGGACATGCGATGTCCATCTATTGTTATCCTAACATCTGGGACAGCCGAAATCCATCCTTGTAATTCTAACACATTGGACAGCCCGTCCGACCTGTCCTCCCACTGCTACCTTACACCTTGGACGGTCGATGCATATCCATTATTACCGTAGCATCCAGTACAACCGATGTCTATCCATTGTTAAAAGTTTCCACCACCGTCCCCAGGAAATCTCACTGCTAAACCAGGTTCGTTCTTTCGAACTGACCAATGTAAAGCCATGGTCATCTCTGGCCATCACGATCAGAGGCGAAGATACAACTGATGGGGTAGTGGATCACATGACCAGTGTTATTGTCACCCATGACACAAGTAAGTCAAAGTTTGTTGTCATTGTCACAAGTAAATCAAAAACTGATGGGGTAGTGGATCACATGACCAGTGTTATTGTCACCCATAACACAAGTAAGTCAAAGTTTGTTGTCATTGTCACAAGTAAATCAAAGTTTGTTGCCAATGACAGAAGTAAGTCAAAGTTTGTTGTCATTGTCACAAGTAAGTCAATGTTTGTTGCCAGTGACAGAAGTAAGTCAATGTTTGATGCCAATGACTGAAGTAAGTCAATGTTTGCTGCCAATGACAGAAGAAAGTTAATGTTTGTTGCCAATGACTGAAGTAAGTCAATGTTTGCTGCCAATGACAGAAGAAAGTTAATGTTTGTTGCCAATGACAGAAGTAAGTCAATGTTTGATGCCAATGACAGAAGTAAGTCAATGTTTGTTGCCAATGACAGAAGTAAGTCAATGTTTGCTGCCAATGACAGAAGTAAGTCAATGTTTGCTGCCAATGACAGAAGTAAGTCAATGTTTTTTGCCAATAACAGACGTAAGTCAATGTTTGTTGCCAATGACAGAAGTAAGTCAATGTTTATTGCCAATGACAGAAGTAAGTCAATGTTTGTTGTCAATGACAGAAGTAAGTAAAGGTTTGGTACAAAAGACACATGCACGGCAAGGTTTGTTACCCTTGATATACGATAATTTGTTTGCATGACCCTGTTAATGGTGCATTGTTTATATGACCCCCGTGACCTCTCTCCTGTTTACGTGACCCTATGTCCCATGTTTGTTTACATGACCGCGTGCACTGTCTTTCTTTACATAGGCATTAGGCCCGTGTTAGCCTAAACGACCTTTTGACCCGTTTTTTGTCTCGACCACCACGTGAGCGCTCTTTGTCTCGACGACAACGGGACCTGTCTTTGTCTAGACGACCACGTGATCTGTCTTTGTCTAAACAAACACATGACCTGTCCTTCTGTACATATTTTTGCAGCTCCTACTGGCACCGTGTTCAATATCGAGCCCATCTCCGTCCAGCCCAACTCTGCCCAGCTGGTGTGGCAGCCACCGCTATGTGAGTCCAAGGGCGGCCTGCTCTACAAGTACGACATTGAAATGGCTCCAGTGACGTCACCAATGAAGCAAGTATAACACTACATTTTAAATAAAATAAAAAAAATCTATCCACAGCCAAAATTACACATTGTTTAATAGCTGTCAACAGCAACATAACTGTTTTTTTTTAAAAACAGCTATTATAAGCAAGAAATACACATTTTTAAATAGCTTTTAAAAGCAAGAAATACACATTTTTATAAAAGTTAAGAAGAGCAAGAATAACACATTGCTAAATAGCTATTAACAGCAATAATTACACTTTGTTGCTCCTGAGCCTCAAGTTACTGCTCATCAGCCTCAAGATGGGGCCCATCAGCCTCAAGATGCGGCCCATCAGCCTCAAGATGGGGCTCATCGGCCTCAAGACGGGGCCCATCGTCCTCAAGATTGGGCTCATCGGCCTCAAGCCTGCTCTATGTTCAACAAGTCTCCCAAGTCAGATCTCACTGCTACGTTTAATTCCCCGACTGACTGCAGTTTGTACGCGCCTCCCCTCCACCCCCATCCCCCGGGGGGGGGGGGGCACCTATCTTGTTCCATCCCTCAGCCAAAGCATTAGTGTGGTATAAAGAGAAACCTTGACAAATTCAACTAAACATAAAAGTAGCGAAACGAATATACATTTTGAGTCGCTTTATTTATTTGCATCGTTCTATTTCAGCGTCCTGTTCATGTCAGCCAACTCAGAGTATGTGTCACTGACAGATCTCACCCCGTACACGAGGTATCAGATCCGTGTCCGCTATGTCAACGGCGTGGGTTCGGGACCATTCTGTCCTTTTGTTGTGTTTGAGACCACGCAGGGACGTAAGTTGTGTTTGAGACCACACAGGGACTAAAGTTGTGCTTGAGACCACACAGGGACGTAAGTTATGTTTGAGACCACACAGGGACGTAAGTTATGCTTGAGACAACACAGGGACGTAACTTTGTGCTTGAGACTATACAGGGACGTAAGTTGTGTTTGAGACCACACAGGGACGTAAGTTGTGCTTGAGACCACGCAGGGGCGTAAGTTTGTTTGAGACCACGCAGTGACGTAAGTTATGTTTAAGACAACACACGGACGTAAGTTGTGTTTAAGACAACACAGGGACGTAAGTTGTGTTTAAGACCACACAGGGACGTCAGTTGTGTTTGAGACAACACAGGGACATACGTAGTGTTCGAGACCACTCATTGTATATTAATTCTAGGTTAGATGTGTTCAGATATGGGATTCATCGTGTAATTTGTGTGAACTTGCCTCAAACCTTATTGTCAGTCGCCTTAGTTATCGTACACTGAATTCTTGGCTGGCCTACCTTACGGTTTAAACAATATCTTACCTGGACACACTGAAATAACCGTTCAAACACATTGAACATAATTTTTTTTTTTTTTTTTTGTTGGGGGGTGGGGGCGGTCTTCGGTGAGATAGTAATAAGTCCAGTGAAATTTTACGACGAATTAAGAAAACAATTTTCCTAATGTCGAAACTTCCATTTTGTTTGCTGATTTCGTGCTATGAGTTCAACCAATCCACATCTCCAATGTGTTACCCCCTCACCAGCCCCGTCTGCACCCATCATCTACAACTTTACATACGACGACACCACCATAGGGGTCATCATCGTCCAGCCGGTGCTGCCCAACGGACGCATTGACCAGTATCACATCCAGGTGAGCTGTTCCATTTGGTTACCTTTAAGCAGTTTTGGGACACAGGCAAATTATTGCACAATTAACTTCTCGTGATAATTCTTACGAGAGTTCGGGAGACATAGGAAAGGGGGCGTAAAGAAAAGAGTGGGGTGCACCATGGGTACCAACTCCAAAGACATTGAAAAAAAATCTATATTTAAGATTTAAGTATCAATACAGTGCTCTGTAGCCATTTTTCACCGACCGGGCGCCAAAAACCTGTACAGAATTCCTCGGAACCTCCCCTACACAAAACATGTGTTTTTAGAGTCTTAGTGTGAAATTGAAATGACCCAGAATAAAATATATAATAAATAACACATTTTTAATGAACGTTGATAAAATCATAATAATCACTAAGAAAAAAAAATTGTCTTTTCCTGTTCAACTTTGTTTTTTTTCCCCAGCTGACCGGAGGTGTCCACCACATGTCCAACCTGTACACTCCTTTAAATGGCACCGAATACGTCATTGGTAATCTCAAACCCAACACGACGTACAGGATACGGGTACGTCACTAAGTCTATCCTGACCAAACTAATAAACCAGCCAGCAGCAGTCTGATGACGTCATCAAATGACTCAATGAGCGATTAAGCTTCTCTCTGAAAAGGATTCATTGAAGTTCTATAACTATAGTACGCAGTAGAATGGCAGAATGATCAATGCATTGATCGTGGGCCCTCAAAATACAGAAGAAGAAGAGTAGAGTGGTGTAAAATACTACTGTCGTGTTACAGATTTCAATGTGTTGTCACAAGTAGATGTTGTAGGACTGACGTCAAACAAGCGTTTTCCTTTCCCAAACCTTCGCCCTTTATATTCAAAATGCATGCACAAAACATATAATGAAATATGTCAAGGGCACATACCAAACTGGTCCAACACAATGATATAGTCAATGGTCTAGCAAGGACACATACCAAACTGGTCCAACACAATGATCTAGTCAATAGCCTAACAAGGACTCATACCAAACTGGTCCAACACAATGATCTAGTCAATAGTCTAACAAGGACACATACCAAACTGGTCCAACGCAAGGATCTAGTCAATGGTCTAACAAGGACACATACCAAACTGGTCCAACGCAAGGATCTAGTCAATGGTCTAACAAGGACACATACCAAACTGGTCCAACGCAAGGATCTAGTCAATGGTCTAACAAGGACACACACCAAACTGGTCCAACGCAAGGATCTAGTCAATGGTCTAACAAGGACACATACCATGCTGAACTGGTCCAACACAATGATCTAGTCAATGGTCTAACAAGGACACATACCAAACTGGTCCAACGCAAGGATCTAGTCAATGGTCTAACAAGGACACATACCATGCTGAACTGGTCCAACACAATGATCTAGTCAATGGTCTAACAAGGACACATATCATGCTGAACTGTTCTAACACAATGATCTAGTCAATGGTCTAACGAGGACAAATACCAAACTGGTCCAACACAATGATCTAGTCAATGGTCTAACGAGGACACATACCAAAATGGTCCAACACAATGATCTAGTCAATGGTCTAACGAGGACACATATCAAACTGAACTGGTACAACAAATGATCTATTCAATGGTCTAACAAGGACACATACCATGCTGAACTGGTCCAACACAATGATCTAGTCAATGGTCTAGCAAGGACACATACCAAACTGAACTGGTACAACAAATGATCTAGTCAATGATCTAACAAGGACACATACCAAACTGAACTGGTCCAACACAATGATCTAGTCAATGGTCTAACAAGGACACATACCAAACTGAACTGGTCCAACACAATGATCTAGTCAATGGTCTAACGAGGACACATACCAAACTGGTCCAACACAATGATCTAGTCAATAGTCTAACAAGGACACATACCAAACTGGTCCAACACAATGATCTAGTCAATAGTCTAACAAGGACACATACCAAACTGGTCCAACACAATGATCTAGTCAATGGTCTAACGATGGCACATACCAAACTGGTCCAACACAATGATCTAGTCAATAGTCTAGCAAGGACACATACCAAACTGGTCCAACACAATGATCTAGTCAATAGTCTAACAAGGACACATACCAAACTGGTCCAACACAATGATCTAGTCAATAGTCTAACAAGGACACATACCAAACTGGTCCAACACAATGGTCTAGTCAATGGTCTAAAAAGGACACATACCAAACTGGTCCAACACAATGGTCTAGTCGATAGTCTAACAAGGACACATACCAAACTGGTCCAACACAATGATCTAGTCAATAGTCTAACAAGGACTCATACCAAACTGGTCCAACACATTGATCTAGTCAATTCAATAGTCTAACAAGGACACATACCAAACTGGCCCAACACAATGATCTAGTCAATGGTCTAACAAGGACACATACCAAACTGGTCCAAAGCAAGGATCTAGTCAATAGTCTAACAAGGACACACACCAAACTGGCCCAACACAATGATCTAGTCAATGGTCTAAGAAAGGTTGATTTAAAGAAAGACACGGTTTTAAACTTGAGCTTGTTATGGACCGTTTTGTTCATTAATTCATTGAGTAAACATTTTTTAATAATTGTAAAGCGCTTAGAGCTGTAAGGTAAGCGCTATACAAAAAATGCCTAAATAAATGCATTGTTTCATATTGCGCTCTCTCTCTCACTCACACGCTCACACACACTGAGACACGCCCCCACACGAGGCCATCCACACACATCCTATATCAACCCACCAACCAATTCATATACCAACACCTACACGCATTCCAACCACCCACACCCCTTACCCACCAATAACTATAACCACACACACATGCACACGGAGACCCACCTCGCCTCACCTACATCCACATCCACACCCCAAACATCTACACCCACATCCACACCTCAAACATCCACATCCACATCCACATCCACACCCAAAAATCTAGATCCACATCCACACCCCCAAACATCTACACCCACATCTACACTCCAAAGATCTGCACCCACATCCACACCCCAAATATCTACACCCACATCCATACTCCAATCATCTAAACTCACATCCACACCCCAAACATCTACATCGACATCCACACCCCCAAACATATACACCCACATCCACACCCCAGGCATCTACACATTCATCAACACCCCAAACATCTACACCCACATCCGCTTAGACCAACATATCCACATCTACACCTGTTTCCCACACCCGCATCTAGACCCACACACACCCCATCTACACACACCCACATCACCCACACACCTACATCCATCCACACCGACACAGCCACACCTACGCCCGCCACCAACATCCACCCATCCCCCCACACTAATGATCTCGTCTGGTGTTGTTGACAGGCGTGTGCCCGTAACGCCGCTGGGTGGGGTGAGTGGAGTTATGAGATCCAGGTCGTCACCAAGTTTGAGATCAAGCCCAGCCCCTCGGCACTGCGACAGACCTTCGCCAATAAGACGTGTATTGGCTTCCACTGGGCCCCGCCTATCAAAGACTCCACTGCTATACACTCGTATCTGGTGGGTTGGTTGTTTGAAACATAAAAAAGAAAAAAAATCATTTTGTGTTAATAAGTGTTACTGGTACACAAGTGAATACCATTAGATGTGACGTTGCTTATAAGAGTCATCTGTTTTAACTCTTATTAGATGTACGGCCTACTGTTCTGAGACTTGGAGCCCATTTTAGAGACCTTGTTTAATAGTCGTCTTGCCAGCTGAATTTGGTTGACATAAGTTAGACACAACACTACAAACTACAACAAAAGAATGTAATGATATTAAAAAAGAAAGTTCCATCCATAACTATACATGTCAGTGTCACCAATGTTAATGGTGCTGTCAATGTCACCACTGTTAATTGTACTGTCAGTGTCACCACTGTTAGTGGTGCTGTCAGTTTCAGCACTGTCAAACCTATTTCCATCCCTCTGCTGTTATTAACAAATTTGTTTTTATTATTGCAATCTATTATCTAAGACAGGCCTGCACAACAAACGACCCGCTAGCCGCATGCGGCCCGCCACCACCCCCTTTGCGGCCCGCGAAATAACGGAATATACTTTATTATTTTTTTTCTTAATAGCTTCCCCCCCTTGTCCTATTTTCTTTCGGCCCGCACAAATTTTTCATAAAGTATTACGGCCCACCTTAAATTTTGAGTGGCGCAGGCCTGGTCGAAGACATCTACTCTCCTTATCTGCACCTAGGTCACTATGAAAGCATAGAACTAATAATTGTATGATTATAATCCAGTTTCCCTTGTCCCCCTCCGTACAGGTCTCTCTGAGCACACTGGACAAGAAGTTGCTACCGATCAGTGCCACAGTGAACCGAGACAGCTTCGACCACCTCCAGTGTTACCTCTCTCCGTACACGCAGTACTCGGTGACCGTCAGCGTGGTCAAGGAGACTGGACAAATCGGTCACCCGCTCGGGTCAAGGATGTGGACAGAAGGAATGGTGCCTCCCAAACCTCGGCCACCGGTGGTTCGCACTGTGAGTAGTATTGGATGTGGTGTGACGTATCAGGCATCGGATATTGTTATCAGGTAATAGTTATGTCGAATGTCGATCTAAACCAATGAATACACCCGTTGGTTTGGTTACAGCATGTGCCAAGTGAACCATTACAATGCTTAACCCAATGTCTTTCTTTTTTTCGTTTGCTTCAGGTGACGACGTCAACGATCACCGTCGAAATATTTCCTGTCATATTCGACAATGGACCCATCACATCCTACCAGATCCGGCTGCTGCGTGTCCTGCATAACCACACCATCAAGGACCCACATCCTTTCGGTGAAAATGTGAGAGATGTATTGCACTTCATGGTTATGGTATACGTTATCAGACCGTTCATGCTGACAGGACATCGTGACATTGCATGCTGACTGGAGATGGTGACATTGCATGCTGACTGGAGATGGTGACATTGCATGCTGACTGGAGATGGCGACATTGCATGCTGACTGGAGATGGTGACATTGCATGCTGACTGGAGATGGTGACATTGCATGCTGACTGGAGATGGTGACATTGCATGCTGACTGGAGATGGCGACATTGCAAGCTGACAGGACATGCTGATATTGCATGCTGACATGACATGTTGACAGTGCATGCTGACTGTAAATGGTGACTGACATGATGACTGGACATGCTGATTGGACATGGTGACATGACATGCTGTGCCCCATCGCCCGGAAAGTAGACCAGTCAGTGGGCTAAGACATTTTATTTAAGACGTAAAAAAATGATTTATTGAGTAGTGTGAGCAATTTGTAAAATTAGTTAACAATGTGGTGAAAGTGCAAAATTACCAATATCCACTCCAATATCACCAATGACCACTCCACATTACCAACGACTACGCCAAATTACCAATGACTATTTCATATCACAAATGACTACTTCATATTGCAATACCCATTTCACATTACCAATGACAACATCACATTATCAATTACTAAGACATGTTACCAAAATATCCAAAATGACCAGTGACCACTCCATATTACCAATCACCACTCCTTAATGACCAGTGATAACTCAAAAATGACCAGTGACATCTCCATATTACGAATGACCACTCCAAAATGACCAATGGCCACTCCATATTACCAAACACCACTCCAAAATGACCAGTGACCACTCCATATTACCAATGACCACTCCAAAATGACCAGTGACCACTCCTATATGACCAGTGACCACGCCAAAATGACCAATGACCACTCCAAAATAACCCCCTCCGCATTTGACAAGACCTTTTATTTCACAGGCTTTCCAGCCTAACGTGCCACTCTCGTTCCTGGATGAAGCAGGTATTGGTGCTGCACCAAAACTTCGACCAGCAGCGGGTGGCCCACCCCTGCCCCAGAGGAATCAAGTGCCCATCATTAAGCCCGTGGGAAAGGTATGACTAGGTGAAGTTATGGCTACGTGAATTTATGGCTAAGTGAATTTATGGCTAGGTGACACTTTGGCTAGATGAATTTATGCTAGATGATACTATGGCTAGATGACGTTATGGCTAGATGACGTTATGGCTAGATGACACTATGGCTAGATGAATTTATGCTAGATGACACTATGGCTAGATGACTTTATGGCTAGGTGACATTATGGATAGATGACTTTATCCTAGATGACACTATGGCTAGATGACGTTAAGGCTAGATGACATAATGGCTAGATTGCGTTAGGTGTCATTATGACTAGATGACGTATGTTGCTGAGAGTTAATAGTCGTACTTATAGGTATGGCTAGATGATACTTTTCACGTGTATTTAAAGTTTGGCTAGATGATACTTTTCACGTGTACTTAAAGGTATGGCTAGATGATACTTTTCACGTGTACTTAAAGGTATGGCTAGATGATAATTTTCACGTGTACTTAAAGGTATGGCTAGATGATACTTTTCACGTGTACTTAAAGGTATGGCTAGATGATACTTCTCACGTGTACTTAAAGGTATGGCTAGATGATACTTTTCACGTGTACTTAAAGGTATGGCTAGATGATACTTTTCACGTGTACTTAAAGGTATGGCTAGATGATACTTCTCACGTGTACTTAAAGGTATGGCTAGATGATACTTTTCACGTGTACTTAAAGGTATGGCTAGATGATACTTTTCACGTGTACTTAAAGGTATGGCTAGATGATACTTTTCACGTGTACTTAAAGGTATGGCTAGATGATACTTTTCACGTGTACTTAAAGGTATGGCTAGATGACATTTCTCAGAGTTGTTAGTCGTATTTAAAGGTGTATGGCTAGATGACATTCCTCAGAGTTGTTAGTCGTATTTAAAGGTGTATGGCTAGATGACATTTCTCAGAGTTGTTAGTCGTATTTAAAGGTGTATGGCTAGATGACATTTCTCAGAGTTGTTAGTCGTATTTAAAGGTGTATGGTTAGATGACTTTTCTCAGAGTTGTTAGTTGTACTCATAGGCATGGCGAGATGACATTTATCAGAATTGTTAATCGTACTCGGATATTTAGTAACTTTAAAGATTTTGAATCATTATTGTATATTAATTATCGTTATCATATAAGATACAAGTATTTTACTTCAGTAGCTATTTTTATTAGTACTATTTGTGTCAGTGTTACTATTAGTATTTGCGTTCTTCTACTCACAGCGATCAATTCCAGAGTTCGACCTGCCGAACGTCAACACAAGTCCCATGGCCTTAGAACCTAACGATGGGCGTATCGTTCTGTGGGCAGTTGCCCCTTTCAGTGCCCGACAGTGCTCCCTCAAGGTGTGGTTCAGAGAATGGAAAGGAAACCTAGGGGCGTCTAAAGATCTGGTGCTAACCCACTGCAATAAGGACACGGTCAAGCGAACTGAACCATTGGCTGTTGGAGCGCTGCCTAAACCACGGCCACATCCACGTTACGATACCAGACCTGGGGCAGACGCTCTAGGGAGAGTCTCCGTGAGTAGTGACGTGACGTTAGGGAAAGCCGGCGAAATGTTTGGGCTGAAAAGTGGCGAGACGGGCTTCAAAGGTAGACAACAAACGGTGGGAGAGGACCCAAGGTACGGAGATTGGCGTGAGAGAAGAGCGTTCTACGGCAGGCCGCGAACGAAGAGGTCGTTTGGGAGTCCACCAGGCATCTTGTGGTTGGAGTTGTCGAACAATGACTTAAGCGAGGCTACGTAAGTTATGCATTTTAGTCAGACAATGTAAGTAATAAATATTAGTCATTGAGGCGATTTAAGTAATAAATATTAGTCATACAGGCAGTGTGAGTAATAAATATTAGTCATATAGGCAGTGTAAGTAATAAATATTAGTCATACAGGCAGTGCAAGTAATAAATATTAGGCATTCAGGTAGTGTAAGTAATAAATATTAGTCATATAGGCAGTGTAAGTAATAAATATTAGTCATGCTGGCAGTGTAAGTAATAAATATTAGTCACACAGGCATTGTAAGTAATAAATATTAGTCATGCTGGCAGTGTAAGTAATAAATATTAGTCACACAGGCAGTGTAAGTAATAAATATTAGTCATGCTGGCAGTGTAAGTAATAAATATTAGTCACACAGGCAGTGTAAGTAATAAATATTAGTCATGCTGGCAGTGTAAGTAATAAATATTAGTCACACAGGCAGTGTAAGTAATAAATATTAGTCATACAGGCAGTGTAAGTAATACATATTAGTCACACAGGCAGTGTAAGTAATAAATATTAGTCACACAGGCAGTGTAAGTAATAAATATTAGTCATGCTGGCGATGTAATTAATACATTTTAGTTATGCAGGTATTGTAAGGTATGTGTTAAAACATGTCCTGTTTCTGTTTGTCAATCATGGTATATTTAAGGCATGTTCTGTCTCTGCTTGTCAGCCTAATGTTAAAACATGTTCTGTTTCCGCTTGCCCAGGTATGTGACTATTGGCGATGAAAAGATGTATTACGGCAAACGGAACCAGGCCCTTGAGCCGGACACGGAGTACGGCATCGTCTTTGTAGTGGCCAGCACCGTGGTGGACGTGACCAAGCACGCGTACGTCCTGGCCACCACCACCGCCTTCACTCAGCGCAAAAAGGTGGGTTCTGGGACATAGGGCTGAATATTTATAAAGTTAGGAAAGGGGCTGTGTGTGAGCTGTGGGGCAACTAACCTAATACAGGGGGCTGTGTGTGAGCTTTGGGGAAACTAACCTAATACAGGGGGCTGTGTGTGAGCTTTGGGGCAACTAACCTAATTCAGGGGGCTGTCTTTGAGCTTTGGGGCAACTAACCTAATACAGGGGGCTGTGTGAGAGCTTTGGGGCAACTAACTTAATACAGGGGGCTGTGTGTGAGCTTTGGAGTAACTAACCTAATACAGGGGGCTGTGTGTGAGCTTTGGCGTAACTAACCTATGAGAAGAGACTGTCTGTGAGCTGTGACCTAAATAGGCTATTTAAAGGGATCCTGTGGGCTTGGGACTTTGTGTGGGCTATGGCGTAACTGGGCTATTTGAAATGGAACCTATGCGAAGTTGTTTTCTGTGAGCTATGGGGTAACTAAGTAATTTAAATGGATCCTATGATTGGGGGCTATGTGTAAACTATCGTGTAGATAATATAAGGGGGACCCCATGCAACACGTTTTGTAAAGTCTAAAAATTCAACATGCATTGGGATCTATAGGAAGGAAGTTTTGTGTAGAAGGAAGTAGTATGTAGAAAGAAGGTATGTGTGCAGAAGGAAGTTGAGGGTAGGAAGTTGAGTTTAGGAAGTTGAGTGTAGGAAGTTGAGTGTAGAATTATTTGTGTAGAATTTTTGTGTGTACAAAGCTCTGTGTAAGAATTTGAGTGCAGAGAGTAGTGTGTAGGAAGCTGTATTTAGGACTTTGTGTCTAGGAATTTTTATGCAGGAAGTAGTTTGTAGGAAGCTGTTTGCAGAACGTTATGTGTAAGGAGATATGAGAAGCAAGTTGTGTCATTTCTTGAAAATGACTAAAGTGTATCAATATTTTGTTGAAAATTATAACGACCATAACTGTTACCCACTGAAGATGATTGAAAATCTGGCCCCAAAGAGGCGATAACTTCTGAATTTGTGCGGGGAGCAAACTAATTTCACCAACTTAAGAGCGAAGCATAGTGTAAACTGTATTTCCTTGAAATATTTCTGAGCCTAGAGCATGTGCTCTTAACCAGGGAGCCTGTGCTAGAGTGTACCGGTGCTAGAGTGTACCGGTGCTAGAGTGTACCGGTGCTAGAGTGTACCGGTGCTAGAGTGTACCGGTGCTAGAGTGTACCGGTGCTAGAGTGTACCGGTGCTAGAGTGTACCTGTGTCACTAACTAAAAGTTGATTGACTGCTGATTCTAGTTGTCCTTAGCTAAACGTTTATGGCCAGATGATCCTATTTGGCATTAAATAAAAAATGTTGGTGTACGTGTCAAATCTGATGCATCTTGATATTAAAAGAAATTAAAAAAAGAACACGATGTTGCAGAAAAACGAACACCTTTAAAAAATAATGTTTTGCGAATCTCCCCTGTGATCTTCGGCTCAATTAAATATGGTTAAATGTAATGAGCGGTAAATGAAACTTATAAAAAAGAATATTTATGCATTTAACTAACCTGTCAACTTAAGGACATCGGGGAAGGGGGAAGGGAGCGTGGTGGAAGGAAATGTTCTGAAATCGAGAGGGGGGGGGGGCTGCGGCGCAAAAGATTGAGAGTCCCTTGTCCTTGACCTTCGCGTCATACTGTTATATTTAAGCACCACTGCCATGATGGTGTGAAGCGTTATGTTGTGTGTGTGTGAGGGATAGGGGCATAACCATTATGTCATTATGACTTTCATGGGTTAGAATTCCTTTTTTTTTAACAGGAAGAATTAATGACTGCGAGAGAAAAGATCATAATACTTGCAGCAGTGATACCAGCTCTGTTGTTGCTCTTCATTATCATGGGATTTTTCGTCATTCGGTGAGTCATCTACATGGTCATCTCCTTTATGTCATGATTTCATTCGGTGAGTCATCTACATGGTCATCTCTTTTAAGTCATGATTTAAACAACATGGAGAGTTCAATCTTGTATCAAGTCCAACTGTGGGAGGAAAGATTTGGTAACGTAGCCCCCACCTCCCCCCTCCCCCCCCCCATATTCCCCAAAAGCACCCAATAATTCGTCTTGTATCATCTGTAGCTGTATGGCAACACCCGTATGGATCTGACTCGTTCTGTGATTTCTATTTGATTTGGCGTCAGGACAGGCTTGGCTTGAGGGCGGGTTGGGACAGGGGAGTGTTGGGGGGGGGGGGGGCATACTAGTTCTGTTGGGGATTTTAAGTGTGTTGGTGATGTTAGGTGCGTTGAGGATGTTGATGGTGTTTGAAGTTTTGGATGTTTGGGATTTTGGGGACTTTGGGGATGTTTGGTGGTGTTGGAGATTCATAAGATGTTGGAGAATTTGGGGATTTTAGGATGTTGGAGAATTTTGGGATATTTAGGATGTTGGGGAATTTTAGGATGTTGGAAACTTTTGTGATGTTTAGGATGTTGGAGAATTTTAGGATGTATAGGATGTTGGAGAATTTTGGGATATTTATGATATTGGAGAATTTTAGGATGTTGGAGAATTTTGGGAAGTTTAAGATGTTGGAGAATTTTAGGATTTATAGGATGTTGGAGAATTTTGGGATATTTATGATATTGGAGAGTTTTAGGCTGTTTGAGAATTTTAGGATGTATAGGATGTTGGAGAATTTTGGGATGTTTAGGATGTTGGAGAATTTTAGGATGTAGAGGATGTTGGAGAATTTTAGGATGTATAGGATGTTGGAGAATTTTGGGATCTTTAGGATATTGGAGAATTTTAGGATATTGGAGAATTTTGGGATCTTTAGGATATTGGAGAATTTTGGGATCTTTAGGATATTAGAGAATTTTAGGATGTTCGAGAATTTTGGGATGTTTAGGATGTTGGAGAATTTTGGGATGTTAAGGATATGGGAGAATTTTGGGATCTTTAGGATGTTGGAGAATTTTGGGATCTTTAGGATATTGGAGAATTTTAGGATGTTGGAGAATTTTGTGATGTTTAGGATTTTGGAGAATTTTGGGATGTTTAGGATGTTGGAGAATTTTGGGATGTTTAGGATATTGGAGAATTTTGGGATTGTAGGATGTTGGAGAATTTTGGGATGTTTAGGATGGAGAATTTTATGATTTTTAGGATTTTGGAGAATTTTGGGATGCTTAGGATGTTGGAGAATTTTTGGATTTTTAGGATTTTGGAGAATTTTGGGATGTTTAGGATATTTGAGAATTTTGCGATATTTAGGATGTTGGAGAATGTTGCGATATTTAGGATGTTGGAGAATGTTGCGATATTTAGGATGTTGGAGAATTTTTTTCTTTCATTATTTCTTTTTTTTAAAGAATCCGTTTGAAAAAAAATTCCGATGACAAATTTCTTTGACACAAATTTCTTTGACACAAATTTCTTTGACACAAATTTCTTTGACACAAATTTCTTT
Organism: Lymnaea stagnalis; assembly: GCA_964033795.1. NCBI lineage: Eukaryota > Metazoa > Mollusca > Gastropoda > Lymnaeidae > Lymnaea > Lymnaea stagnalis. Next base: position 103,631 of record CAXITT010000705.1, on the reverse strand, counting down.
CTTAAAAATTTCCTAATACGACTTGACAAAGATCCCTCAATTTAAAGGATTCTGTTTAAAAATTAAATTTTTATTGTCACATTTCCATACACAGGGCCGTGCTAAAAGGGGGTTGGGGTGTGGGAGAGAAGCCCAGGTGCCAATTTATGGGGACGCCCAAGTCGTAACTATATATATAACTCTCTTTCTCTCTCTCTCTCTCTCTCCATATATATATATATATATATAAATTTGTGTATGTAGATATACACGTCTGTTGTGGGGCTCGTATCTCACGTATTAATGAAAATTATTAATCACAACTCAATTCCACTTGATACTGGATAATTCTAACGTGTTCCTTGGTCGCTATTCATATTTAAGTTTTTGGCTTATCGTTTACAGTCACCTTATAATGGCGGGAAAGGAAGAGAAAAGGAAGAAGGCATCTGAGTCGGATGACAGACGGAAGAAGAAAAATATGGATGACAACAATGACGAGGTGGACGAGGAATCTAATGAGGACTACGACATGCCGTTACAAGTAAGTTACAGATATGCATCCATGGTTGTACTTAATGCCGTTATAGGTAATATACAGATATGAATGTGGTGTAATCAATGCCCTTACAGACAAGTTACAGGTATGTATTTATGTGGTGTAGTAAATGCCCCTACATGTAAGTTACAGGTAAGTTACAGGTATGTATTATGTGGTGTAGCCAATGCCCTTTCAGGTAAGTTATAGGTAAGTTACAGGTAAGTTACAGGTAAGATAAAGATATGTATGTGGTTTAACCAGTGCCCTAACATGTAAGTTACAAGTAAGTTACGGGTATGTATTTATGTGGAGTAACCAATGCCCTTACAGGTAATTTACAGTCTATCTGGGGGTGCGCAGGTAACTGATGAGACCGATTCCGTCAGTAAATGTAATTATATGGTAGGCGTCGTGCTGTTTCAGTTTCCAGGTGAAAAGCTAAGTCGGGATTTTCTCCCTTGTCTTTTTTTTTCCTCCGCAAAATAATCGATATAATCTTTATAATGAAAGAGTCCAAGCAAATAACCAATAATATGAATTGCTTCTAGAAAAGTTGCCTAGATGATAATGGGTTCAGAGATAACTAGCACATATCATGAAACGTCAACATCGAGAAAATTGAGTAGATCACATTAATTGAACAAGTCAAGGTTCAGATAAATGAATTTCAAGAGAGATAATCCAGTAAACATTTTAGGAGCCGATGTTTCACATATCGTTTCCCTTTATTAAATGTAATATTTCTTAAAAGGCTTGACAGTAAGTCTAAGTGTAAATGTCCTTCTAGCGACTCCGCTCTATTTCCTGTATAGAGCTGAACCCACTCCTCACACCATGTAATCCGTTTGTTTCCCCAGGTCGGAGACTCCAGTGATTTTCTCTCCAGGCCAGCAAAGGCGAACTCCAAACTTGAGCAGTTCTTCAATCCCACCAAATCGGTGGGTCAGCCAAGGTATGTGTTAAAATCCCACCAAATCGGTGAGTCAGCCAAGATATGTCTTAAAATCCCACCAAATCGGTGGGTCAGCCAAAGTATGTCTCAAGTAGTGTCACCAGGTGATATGTGTTTTAAAATTAAATTTCCAGAACAAGCGAATATGCAGCTGAGCTCTAGACTAAAAGTGTTGAAATCGCGAGCCTAATAATGTTTCCAAAATTGTCCAAATCATCAATAAACATTTTTAAATGAAACTGTTTAAGATGTGACATTAATATATTTAGGAAAATAACAAGAATATCTTACCAGATGTCTGGTAATGTCACTCTACAGAGAGTTGCTGTTGAATTCCCCTCATATTTAAATTCACTGATTTTTAAAAATCCATAAATAGGTCTAAAAACTGTTTTGAGTTTTTTTTTATAGTTCTCACTCATCATTTAGAAAGTCATTCAAGTGGAGTCCATACATGCTTGGCTATTATTGTTTTTTGGCAAATAATACCCGCAACGGGATTAAAACTGGCGTCGTTTACTCCCCACAGGTACATCACCACCATGCGAGACAACATCATGTACGATGACAACAGGAACAAGGCTCTGTCGGACGCCGACGACAACAACAGCGCCGACCTCAGGCCGATGGTGTCCGGGCAGGCTTGCAGCCTGACCTCTAGCTCGGACCTTCAACACGTTGAATCCGACTGTGACTGTGATGGTCACCCGCCAGCCCACTGGGAGTACAGCGACAACATCAACAACAACCGTGGCGGTAGGTTCGCGTCGCCCGCGAGCACCAACACCACAGTCGGCAGCCACAGTTCCATGATATGTCCAGCAGACGAGGAAAGTTTTACGCGACAACTGCTTCCCGGGGGCGTCGACATTGCCCGGACCTCCAGTCGCTGTCAGAAAGATGAGGTCATCAAGATTTGCATTAACAACGACGGCTCCGACGGCTCCGACGGGGACGAGGCGGACCTTGAGTCGAGCTGTATCGACAGTCCTCCGCGGGCGTACTCGGGTGTGGGTTACGCCTTGATCGACCCTGTCAGCCCACTCAACGGTTCATCCGATGAAGATCAACACGGGATGGCTCAAAGTGTGCCGTTCTGTCCAAACAGCTTGCAAGTTTCACGATCTACCACACGCACTCCAGCTGTACCGTCAAAATCAGGAGTTGTGAAACAGAGAAGACCGGAGCAGGTTGCGCTGTCCTGGGACGTCAACAATAATTCTAGAAATGTGGACGACTCCTTCGAGGATGCGGATAACCGTGCGTGCAGTCAAGGAAGGATTTCGCCTGGACTAAATGTATTCACACCCGGCACAACGTTGACGACAAACATTTTCAGCTCCAAAGTCTGGACTTCGGACATGTTTCAGTCCGATACGACCGCTATCATCAAACCTTTTTGCGACTCAAAAGATGCTGACAGCGAACATTTCCAGCGGGTTGGTGGTCTGCTGACAATTTCTTTGAATGAAAAGAAATTGTGCGCTGAGATCGAACCCAGGAAGAAAGATATTGAATGCATTGATATCGATGGTAGAAAGAGCGATTTGATAGAATCTTTCGTCAATGATGTTCTCAAGAACTATTCCTCGAGTTCATCACGATGTTCGAAAAGGGACGACAACAACAGCAATAACAACAAGGATATCAGAATCGGTTCACAAGATTGTGACCTGTCATGGTTCCATGGCCTCCCAGTCCAAGACAAAGAAACGACTGACCTTGATGGTTCGGCAGCAGTGGACACCACGGCATGCAGTGGCTCGCCTACAAGCGCCAGTGACATAGAAACAATCGCCCTGAACGATCCGGGCGCGGAGATCAACCAGTGCGCATGCGGTGGCCTGCCTGATTCCGCATGCAGTTTTTCCAAAACGAACTTTTCTCATCTTCCCCATTCACCACGCCCCACGAACAGACCCAGCAACATCCCAGCGTTCCGACTGGGCGCAGGTTGTAGCTCTGTACCTGGATCTGAAACAATGTTCAAGTCGACCTTCATTTGTAAGAGTTCAAGGCCATTTGACCCTATATCTTCAATGGACAACACCCCAACCCAATCTGGTCTCAGTGCACCGAGTGCGAAGCGTGCTCTGGCCGTGCCTGTCAATGTCAGGGACATGCAGCGAATGGACGAGCACACTGTTTCTATGGACACAGAGCAACTCCAAAACCTGGGTCTGAAAGGCAGACTTCAGAGTGTCGGGTATGATCATCGTGAAACTCTAAGTCTGTTTTCAGAGACTGCTAGTTCCAGGCACCCGCGCAAAGCACAGCGTGTCATAGACACGAGCCACAGCACAGACTTCTTCAGGTGGGATTTTCAAAGTTATAACGTTATGGTCGAATCGAGCGACAACAACTGCGACTGTCTTAATGTTGACCATTGGCAAATGGTCGACGTTTGTGAGGTGGGAGCAGAGGGCGTGACCCTCGACCACGACTTCCGTGAATGGGAACAGGTCATGGTCTCAGACGAAGGAACAGCTCCTTATGGGGGCCCGTGCCACGAATGCAACCCGGTCGACCAGAACAACAACAGCACCCGTCGTTGCTGCTGCTGTTGTTGTGAATGCAAAGAGGACGATAAAAATTATCCATATGAAAGCGAGTCGGACTTGGACAGATCCCTGCATGGTCTCCCCAAGATATCGCAACCGACGACCTCGGACAAGGCGAGACAGGACGTCAAACACGAAAAGTCACTTGAGGAGTTGGCCAATTATTTTATAGCCAATGTTCCCACGAAGAAGTCCGTGGCTTACCCCGAGAAAGAGGACGCCCCTTCCAAGACCGTGGTTAACAGCAACGCCAACAACAACTGTGACTCGGCCGACGGCAATGGATGTCTGAGAAGCCCGCGTCCGACCGACGATGGGGATGTAAAGACCAGGAGAGAACTCGTGGGTGCAGGTGGTGAGGGCGGTAAAGTTCGTCTGCTGAGGAAGCGAGGGAAAGGAACTAACAAAGAGGCCGGGAAAAGATGCGGTGGGACTACAAGTGACTCGTGTGCAAGTGATGGTGACGTGTCTAGCAGAGAAGTTATGAGTGACGTCACTGATAAGGATTTTGGTATTTTGGGGTCAGCAAATAAAAATGTCGATAGAAAACGAATGCAACGCCACTGGGGTAAACATAGCAAAGGACTTGGTAACATCTTCAAAAATGCGTCTAAACTTCAATGTAGCTTTGGAAATTCCTGCAATCCGAATGACAGAGTGGACACCGCATTCCCCATTAGTACAAAGAAGTCGGTGTCTTTTGTGTTTAGAAAGAAGAAAAGAAGAGAAACTGACGCGACGGAGCACGCCTGCAGCAGAGCAAAGTCAGGCATGAAAGAAGTCCCGTGTAGTAATAACAGAAAGGGTGGGTGGGCAAAAGCAAAGATGGCGGAGGGTGACTTGAGCAGTAACAGATCACCGGACAGGGCATTGCAGTGTCGCTACAGTGCACCACAAGGGGACCAATCAGATGAAGAGTCAGATGACGATGACACGGATGATTCAGAAAACGATGAATCGGTGACGGAGTCAGGAGACGGGGAGTCAGAGACTGAATCGGAAATGGAATCAGAGGTGGAGACCTGCGCGAAAAGTTACACCACACCTAACAAAGTAACTAGGACCACGCCTTCGCATCCATCACCACAGAGATCGTCCCCTAAAACAGACAACCCTGAGGTTGAGACGGGTCAACAATCTTCGGGAATGACGGAATACCCAAATGTCGCAACGCCCCAGGAGGCCGCCAGCAGCAAACCACCGAAAAAACGATGGTTTTCGTTTTGGCCATTCGCGAAGAAAACCACAGAAAAGATGAAAGAAGCGAAACAAGGTGACAGTATGCCGGATGAAAAAAATTTTGATCGCTCGAACCACGGGAAGGACGGCGTCAAGAAAAGGCCGGAAAGAAGCATGTCTGACACAGCGGTTCAAAAGAACGCTTGGAGCATTGACAAATTTAAGAAACTCAACGGTCCACTGCTTCAAGGATCGGTGCCTGGGTTCTTACCGTATCCGATTACCGTTAGCCCCGTCGTGTACCCAGCCCTCACACAGGTCACGCCCCGATACCCCGTCTTGGCAAATCACATCCCTACTTGCGTTCCCCAGTTGCAGCCTTACCACGTCTACCCCCGGCCCCTGATGAACATGAACTACAGCCGGAAGTATGAGGCGCCGCCGACGAGAGAAAGGCAGACGCCGAATCGCCACGCATGTGCGTACTAGTGTTTACGTTGAAAACACAAAAAAATGTCGGTTTGTAAACTAGAACAAAATCAATGAGGCCAAGAGAGAAAGATACAGAGATTCACGTAAAGAGACGCAGCCAAATTTGGTGCGAATTCTCCGGAACTGAAGCGCGCTCTGGCCGTTATTTCCTCTCTATTATTTTATTCTATTTTACAAATCTTTGTTTGAATAAGATGGATTTCTTCTATTTTGGAGTTTGCGTTGCAGTTTCTTTACATCAAATTCATTGTGTGCATGTCAATGACGTCATTGTTTAACAGTTAATTCAGGTCACAATTGTCACCGTCCAAAAGTCTGACTTTACTACATTAACTTGTGTTGCGATCAACTTTAAAAAAAAATCATTCTCAATTTATTGATTATATTTTTAAAAAATCGAAAATGCGATTTTGAAGAAGTTATGATATAATAATGGGAACCTAAGAAGGTTACACTTCTCTTAAGTTTAAAAATAATTATTTTTTAAATGTACGCTAGTTGTAGTCTGGCAAAATTTTAATTTTCTGTAATAATTTGCCAAAGGAAGTCACGTGATCAATCAGTTCTACACACAATCGATGAGATTATTCCAATTATACGAATGCATTCCATTAGAAAAAAATAACATGATACAAAAAATCAATGCTGCATTTGAGCCGGTCAAGAGACGATCAAATCAGGATAAACACTGCATGGACATTTTAGCCGGTCAAGAGACGATCAAATCAGGATAAACACTGCATGGACATTTTAGCCGGTCAAGAGACGATCAAATCAGGATAAACACTGCATGGACATTTTAGCCGGTCAAGAGACGATCAAATCAGGATAAACACTGCATGGACATTTTAGCCGGTCAAGAGACGATCAAATAAGGATAAACACTGCATGGACATTTTAGCCGGTCAAGAGACGATCAAATCAGGATAAACACTGCATGGAATTGTTGACCATTTTAAACTCTTTAAAAATTAAGATTATTTTATTTTTAAAAAAAATAATAAAAATTAAGTGAGTGGATTAAAATGTTGACAAAGATTTACAAACTAAATTCAACAGAATTAACAAAGCTAAATATTCCTAAAAGTTAAACTTTCATACATCCTCGTCTTAATGAACTTGTCTGTGGGAACACTGTGAGTGAAAAAATGGGACCCGGTGGAGCTCAAGTAAGCATTTGATTCTTCCCAGTGATACAGCCACATTTGAATTTAGGAGCGAACAATTTAGAGTGGAAGTGTTGAACAAATCATCATAAATGCAGGAATTAGGAATCTAGAAGTATGCTGATGGGCCATACAAGGAAGATTTTCCCATGCCCCGGACACAACGATCAAATCGACAAAGTGTTTTTAAAGTTGTTATCATTAGCTTTATATTAAGGCCGGCCGTGAATGGCGTCACCGTTATCCTTAGCTTTATATTAGGGCCGGCCGTGAATGGCGTCACCGTTATCCTTAGCTTTATATTAAGGCCGGCCGTGAATGGCGTCACCGTTATCCTTAGCTTTATATTAGGGCCGGCCGTGAATGGCGTCACCGTTATCCTTAGCTTTATATTAGGGCCGGCCGTGAATGGCGTCACCGTTATCCTTAGCTTTATATTAAGGCCGGCCGTGAATGGCGTCACGCTATTCTTGCCATTTTCGGACTCCGCCTCTCCAATTATCAAACGTTTGTCACGCAATTTAGATACCCTCCTAATAGAGCGTCACAACAAATCGTACCCCCCCCCCAACCCAACCCAACCCAACCCCTTTCTGATGCTGTGTGACGTTATTAATGAATGGCCCCGTACGGTAAGATCTGGCATCTTCTTGGATCAACCTTTCAACGTCAAATCAATTGTAGGTTCTTCATGTCATAATTTCACTGATTTGAATATTCCACGCAGCTTTCTTCAACACATAAGCAACCAATGAAAGATTAAATCCCTGCCTGTACTCTTTTTCCAGACCTGTAACTTTACCTCTGACACCACTACAACACTCCCACTTTACCATTGACACCTCTACAGACCTCTAACTTTACCCTTTGACACCACTACATACCTCTAATTTTACAGTTTGACACCACTCCTCACCTCTATCTTTACCCTTTGACACCACTAAAGACACCCAACTTAACCTTTCACGCCACTTCTGACCTCTAGCTTCACCTCATGATACCCTCCTAACGTCTAGATTTCCCCTTTCACCCCACATCAAAAATAACCTTACCATTGTTGTACACATAGAAATAACCTTACCATTGTGGTACACATAGAAATAACCTTACCATTGTGGCACATAGAAATAACCTTACCATTGTTGTACACATAGAAATAACCTTACCATTGTGGCACATAGAAATAACCTTACCATTGTTGTACACATAGAAATAACCTTACCATTGTTTTTACACATAGAAATAATCTTACCATTGTGGCACATAGAAATAACCTTACCATTGTTGTACACATAGAAATAACCTTACCATTGTGGTACACATAGAAATAACCTTACCATTGTGGTACACATAGAAATAACCTTACCATTGTGGTACACATAGAAATAACCTTAACATTGTTGTATACATCAGAAATAACCTTACCATTGTGGTACACGTAGAAATAACCTTAACATTGTTGTACACATAGAAATAACCTTACCATTGTGGTACACATATAAATAACCTTACCATTGTTGTATATATAGAAATAACCTTACCATTGTGGTACACATAGAAATAACCTTACCATTGTGGTACACATAGAAATAACCTTAACATTGTTGTACACATAGAAATAACCTTACCATTGTGGCACATAGAAGTAATCTTACCATTGTTGTACACATAGAAATAATCTTACCATTGTGGCACATAGAAGTAATCTTACCATTGTGGCACATAGAAGTAATCTTAACATTGTTGTACACATAGAAATAACCTTACCATTGTGGCACATAGAAGTAATCTTACCATTGTTGTACACATAGAAATAATCTTACCATTGTGGCACATAGAAGTAATCTTACCATTGTGGCACATAGAAGTAATCTTACCATTGTTGTACACATAGAAATAATCTTACCATTGTGGCACATAGAAGTAATCTTACCATTGTGGCACATAGAAGTAATCTTACCATTGTGGCACATAGAAATAATCTTACCATTGTGGCACATAGAAGTAATCTTACCATTGTGGCACACAGCTCAATTCCACGACAAAGTCACTTTCAAAGACGAGTTCCTGAGCCTCGAGAAGTACAAGAAACACTTGATGGGGACCCTATCGTTTAATGTGGCTTTGAGAAATCCCGATAAAAACAGGTGAGGATAACTAAGTTACGAGTCGCACATCAATGGTTACGTGGTTCTCAAATGGATCGATATTGTTTCACAAAAATGGCCCCAATGGGTAGTATGTGAATATGTGAATATGAAATACCCCGAGTTGCATGCATGTAGAAGAGCGTAGGGAGCTGATGTTACGTGCCGGATAAATGGCCTTTAAATAAATAGTCCAAGGATGTGGCGTAGCAAGGGCTAGTGCCCGCTGGGACAGCAAGGGCTAGTGCCCGCTGGGACAGCAAGGGCTAGTGCCCGCTGGGAGAGCAAGGGCTAGTGCCCGCTGGGACAGCAAGGGCTAGTGCCCGCTGGGACAGCAAGGGCTAGTGCCCGCTGGGACGGCAAGGGCTAGTGCCCGCTGGGACGGCAAGGGTTAGTGCCCGCTGGGACAGCAAGGGTTAGTGCCCGCTGGGACAGCAAGGGTTAGTGCCCGCTGGGACAGCAAGGGTTAGTGCCCGCTGGGACAGCAAGGGCTAGTGCCCGCTGGGACGGCAAGGGCTAGTGCCCGCTGGGACGGCAAGGGCTAGTGCCCGCTGGGACGGCAAGGGCTAGTTCCCGCTGGGACGGCCCACAATTTAATCGATGTCCTTCACCGAACAAATTCCTGCTATCCCTCCATGTAAAAAAAAAAAAAATATTTAAAAGCCAATTGGGTCACCTCCTTCCTAGGCAACTGGTCCTGACTTCTACTCGCATTTACAGCTTGTCTTAATAATTGGGTCACCTCCTTCCTAGGCAACTGGTCCTGACTTCTACTCGCATTTACAGCTTGTCTGGCCAATTGGGGCACCTCCTTCCTAGGCAACTGGTCCTGACTTCTACTCGCATTTACAGCTTGTCTGGCCAATTGGGTCACCTCCTTCCTAGGCAACTGGTCCTGACTTCTACTCGCATTTACAGCTTGTCTGTGGGTTGGAGTGTTATATATATATATTTTTTCACGCCGTGACATTTTAAGATTTCTCGTGCAGTCATCACCTGGCAAACGCCTGGGAAAGAGTCCCTGGCCGACGGAGCCGGTTGGACACTGTCGCTCAAGTTATCTTGACTGCGTCGGCTTAATTTGAGTGCACGGGTGGGTGGCTGAGCTCATATTTACTTTTTTTTAAAATAAAGTTTTAGGCCTAGATAAAGAGTTAAGTCCCTTCAACCAGGATTTTATAAGCATATTTTTATAATAGTAAATAATTATTCTTTTTTCGACGATTTAAAGATTACAATTTTAATGCTAAAAATAAGATAAAACAATTTTGTTTGAAACTTAAAAATATTTTTAAAAAGTCTTCCCTTCAGCGGCGAGTTAAAAGCACCCAAACGCAGAGAAATATTGAACATTTCTTGAAAGTCTGTGCAGAAAATATTATCAAAAAGTGTATTAATTATTTTTTGAAAAATCCTTTGGTTTCTCTAATTCCGGAATGAAGGTAACATACGCAAATACTCTGCCATGTTTGTAGCATACACAAATACTCTGGCATGTATGTAACATACACAAATACTCTGGCATGTAGGTAACATACACAAATATTTCAGTGTCCATAGATTTTCATACATTGCAAGTTTACGGAGGGGTGGGCAGGGAAGGGGCTTAGCCACCTCTCAATAAACGTTTTGGTCATTTTCAAATGTAGAGATGCCAATTTGGTTCACAGCAACAGAGGAGAATCGGGTGGACATTGAGGCTCCCCGACCAAAATGGTATTTAAAAATAAAACAAATTAAACGGCAGAACAAACACATACATTTATTGAGAGATGTTACCGAACAGTAAGGATGTTTTATTCTTTTTATTTAAGCCATTTATTTGTTAGGATAACTACTGTCGTAAATGATAGGCCGTTTCTTGCCATGTCCTCCCCCAAGGTTCTACTACATCCTTCCGCCAGACGACACTCGGGTCACCGTGGAGATGGTAGCGGCCGGGGACGCCGACTACTACAACGCCAGCTACATGGACCTCGGTGGGGACGTCCACTACATCGCCGCCCAGACGCCTTTCTCTCCGGCCACAGTCAGTGACTTCTGGAGGCTCGTCTTACAGAACAAGTGGGTCATGCCAGGGGTTTCTTGCCAGGGAACGTTTGCGGGAAAATGGGTCAGTTTGGGATTGAAAGGGGGAGTGAGTTTAGCAGGATAGGAGACAATCTGAACATTACTTTTTTGGATCGCATTTAACAAGTTTGGAGTTTTAAAATAATTAATTGACTGTTAATAAGTAAGGCATCCCTATTCTCATGTATTTGTTGACCAAGATGGCCGACTGTTGCCCGTCAAAGAGGACTATAGATGCCCATTCATGAATTTTGGGGGACATCATAATTCCTGTCTGAGATCATCACTTACTTCACTTATTCCTTTACCCCGTCTAGGACAATGCTATCTATCTTCACTTACTTCACTTATGCCTTTTACTCCTGACTAGGGCATAGACTCTCTGAGATCCGTCCATCTAAAAAGACAATTTTTTCCTCTCTCTGTCCAAAAAAAAAAGTCTTCTCTTGGGCTCATGCACTCTACAAAATACACATTTAACGTTTAAAGGTCTTGTTGGTGCACAGGGTACAAACTATTGTGATGATGTGCGCATGCGTGGAAGGAGGCATCATAAAATCCGAACAGTTCTGGGCCAGCACGGGCGTTTACGCTGGAGGTCAAGTGCTCGTGGAGACAATGTCCCAGGTCCACTACGCTGACTTTGTCGTTCGGTGTGTACATGTCGTGTAAGAGTTATGGTGCTGCGTCCTGCCTATTTTCTTTGGCTTGGTTTATTAGTTATCTGTAAAGTATTTCTTGTTTTAAATACTAAGTATTTTAGGGGCCGTCCATAAAGTACGTCACGCTATTTTTGACCATTTTTAGCCCGCCCCCCCCTTTTTTTCCCCCTGTCAAAAATTGTCATAAATCTCGGAAATGCCCCCCCCCCGGCCCCCCTCACACTTTCGAACACATTTTAAAAAAAAATAACACCTAATTTAAATTTAATCTAAAACACACTTCACGATTTAACTGTATTAAAATATAAAATTTCCACTTAAAAGAACTATTATATTATTAAAATGACTTTAATAGGGGAATAGTTAACTGTCAACAGTTGTCACAGTTATTCATTGAAGCCATCACTCAATCTAGATTGAATTTGAAAACAAAAATGGCAAACATTAGACTAGACAATTATATAATACACATCATTTATCTGCAGTTTTTTTAATTTACAAAAGGTGAGGTCAAGTTTTAGATAATTTCCGATTATGCAATCTCTTTACACAGGATAAGAAGTAGATTAGTGAAACTTGACCTCACCCAGTGATTAAATAATAAAAAGGAAACAAAACAATTTCTCTAAAGAAAGACTAGATTGACAAATTATGTGACAAACTCTTGTGCTATATTGAATCTGTTTATTATGGGCCTGTGAATTATGTTTAATTCAAAAATATTCACTGGACATCATCAGCTATATTGAATCTTTTTATTATGGGCCTGTTAATTATGTTTAATTCAAAAATATTCCCTGGACATCATCAATCCATGGTGAAGTGAAGTGTTCATCCATAGTTACGACTGGCATCAATCTTTCACCATCATCGTTTCCTGGAAGGATAATTGCAGACAGATCAACTTCATCCTCATCTAGCCACTCAACATCCTCTGAATGCGCAATTTCTCTACTGGCAATAACTGCCATGAGTTCTCTTTGCCTCCTAACAGTGGTTCTCAAAGGACTGATGCGTTTTATCTGAGTTGATTCTGGAACAGTTTGAGTTGGCACATTCGCCCGAGCTCTGTCTTGTCCTGCATGTTTCTTGGACAATTGTTTGTGAGGCAAAGTATAAGTGACATACTTTTCAAATTCAATCAAGTAAGCTGGTCTGCAAAGATGGACAATAAAGATCATACTTTGAAAGATCATACTTTGAAAGATCATACTTTGAAAACTCCTGTTGATCTCGGCAAGGCTACACATCAAAAAAGGCTTGGCAACAGCACACTAGCGCTCCTAGCGAGAGGAATCGTCAACAACACATTCAGGAGATACGGATTTCATGCTATTTGACATAAAACTATTTCAAATATTTCACACAATTTTTGAAAATAATTCCGTCTGGAGCGTGATGTACTTTATGGACGCCCCTTAAATGTTAGCTGTTTGAAATCTAATATATTTTAAATTGTTATCTATTTTAAATTTTATCGATTATAATGTTATCTATTTCAAGGGTTATCTATTTTGTATGTCATCTATTTTATATGTCATCTATTTTATATGTCATCTATTTTATATGTCATCTATTTTATATGTCATCTATTTTATATGTCATCTATTTTATATGTCATCTATATCAAATGTGATCTATCTCTTATGCCATCTATTTCAAACATGATTTAGAACGCTTAAGCTCACCTCCTCGTGTGCCGATGAGGTCATCGTGACCCAGTTTCAGTTCATGACCTGGCCCACCAACGGCGTCCCCGACGATCCCATTCCCCTCCTGGACCTGAGGTACAGAGTTCGACGTTACTATGGCAGCAGGACCACGCCCATCCTGGTGATCTGCGGGACCGGTGCGGCCCGCTCGGCCGTGTACATCGCGGTGGACCTGCTCATAGAGGAATATGGACGGGACGGATGTGTGCGTCGACATGGTCTTACTTTCTCTCCTTAATACTTCTTAGCTACTATTGGTTTAGAGAAGAGCTCTCTGCCCCTTAACGTCTCATTATATCATGTTTGACTAGGGCTTAACCCGGCGTAGTCCTTTTACAACGGGTCCAGATCTTTCAGAAAATATCGGATGGTCCAAGTGTTAAAGAAAAAAGTTAACTTCTCCTTTTATATAAAATATGCCGGACTTTAAACAATGGGCCTACCGACAGTCCCACGCCCTACCTGTCAACCTTTATACAATAGGCCTACCGACAGTCCTACGCCCCACCTGCCGGCCTTTAAACAAGAAGCCTACAGAGAGTCCTACATCCTAACTGTCGACATTTCGACAGAAAGTCCTACACCATACCCTTCGTTATTTATTTATTAAAATAATAGTCCCCTAAATTTAAAAAAAAAATCACCCTATTTAGCGGAGTTCTAACGTCACGCATGTCGGTAGCAGCAGCGTGACAGCCTTTTTTGGTTTTTACCCCCCTCAGTACTAATAATATAAAACACATGGAATCGAAAGGAGGGCCGGATTTGAAGAGAAAGCAGGGCAGATCAGAAGCCAAAGATATATAAGAGCTGCTCAGTGATTACAGTTGGAAGTATTTCAGTACAGTAAAGCAGGCCTGCACAACTCAAAATGTAAGGTGGGCCGTAATACTTTATGAAAAACCTGTGTGGGCCAAACGAAAATAGGAACGGACTTGTGCGGGCCAACAGAAAATAGGACGGTGGAAAAGCTATTTAGAAAATAATAAGAATAAAGAATATTTCGTTACTTCGCGGGTCGCAAAGTGGGTGCTGGAGGGCCGCATGTGGCCCGCGGGCCGTATGTTGTGCAGGCCTGCCTTAAAGAATGGAAAGCAATGAGCGGGTCTGTATAGCTAAAACAATGTACGGCGCCAACAATAAGCACGTTAAAATGTTATATTTAAAAAAATATACATCTTGAAAACTGTCAATTGTATTTGAAAGAATGATGTCACTCTTATCTCTATGACCGGGTCCTTTGAGTTGAGAAAATAAGACCTAACACGGATTCATGATTCTAGTAGTATACATTATTTGCCCCCCACCCCCTAACCCCCAAAAAATATTTCAAAAAATCAGACCTAGACTGAAAAATACCGGTTAAATTAAGAGAACTCGAGGCTTACTTCACAATCAAATCAATGATATATATTTGCCAATTCACTGTGAGCAGGATGTCTTTACAAGAAGTGCCTTAATTGTTGTAGTAGAGGAATATAGTTAGATTTTTTGGTGGAAAAAAAAAAATCATGAAAATAAGCACTATTGCTTTAAAAAAAATATTATTTTCTTTAAATTGGGTTCGGGGAAAGTGAAAAAAGGTTTATTTTCCGAGAAATACGGTAATATAAACAACACAACAATATATCAAAAAAATAAGAAACTATATTGTCTTGTTGCACCCCCCCCCCCAAAAAAAAAAACAGGTCAACGTGTATAACTTTGTTAAGAGAATGCGCAAGTCGCGCCCTTTTATGGTGCGCACGTTGAGTCAGTACAGATTTATCTACGAATGTCTGTTTGAAGAGTTCCAAGCCGGGGACACTGTCCTACGTACAGACCTAAGGGAGAGATACAAGGCGTTGTGTCAGAAAAATCCACAATCGGGTAATGTTATTATTATTATTATATTTTAAGTGGTTTCATATAGCGTGGTACCCCAGCCTAGGGCTCACCACGCTGTATATACAATTTAACAAACATAATCATGAACTCAAAAAAATTAATTAACTTACATTAATTAAATAAAACAAAACAAATGTATATTTAGAACTATTGACATGTCAAAGAGCAGGGACTGATTGTCACACCAATTTGACACCTTGTCTCCATATTAGTTCTGTTGAACAATTTAGTTGTTTTGTTTTTTCATCGAGTCTGAAATTTCATGGTAGCATTGACTTGATTGGTTTTATTTATTATTACTTTATTAAATTATCTCTCTCTGTCTCTCTCTCTCTCTCTCTCTCTCTCTCTCTTCGTCCCCATCCCTCTCTTTCTCCCTCTCTTTCTCCCTCTCTTTCTCCCTCTCTTTCCCCCTCTCTTTCCCCCTCTCTTTCTCGCTCTCTTTCCCCACCTCTCTCGCCCTCTCTCTCTCTTTCTCCCTCTCTCTCCCCTCTACCCTATCTCTTCCTCTACATATCTCTATCCCTTTCTCTTTCATCTCTCTCCCCTCTTTCTCTCTCCCCCCCCTCTCTCTCTTTCTCTAGATGAACTCCCTTTAAATATGTATGTATTATTGGGGATATTGTTTTAGAAAATGGGAGCTTATCGTAATTCCTTTATAATAAACGAAACATGTTCGTTTTGTTTAAGGGAAAAGTAACACATAAGTCATTTATAGGAAGTTTGATTGGGAACATAAGTTTGTGAAACATAGTGACTGAAGACCTCGTGAAGGTGTAGCATCATTTATACCTACCTGGAGCATAACTTTGTGCTGCTAACTTTGTGATTATTGTTTTGTTGTTCTTCGACCTTTGGAAAACAGGAAACATGACTTAATCTACCTCTATCTTACTTGATGGTGTATTTTTGGTTCGTTCACGCTATTTTCGTGCCAAAGTATAAATCTTGCTGATGTGGCATTAATGCCCATACCGATAGTTTACCAATATCTGTACCGATAGTTTACCAATGTCTATACCGATAATTTACCAATGTCTGTACCGATAATTCCGCCTGTCCTCAGACTTCACATTCCTGATGGATCAGTTCAGATTACTTCTCAACTTCACACCAGAGCTCACGTCAAGGGCGTGCTCTGTAGCAATGTTGAAGGAGGTCAGTTGTCACTTAGTGGGTTAGAAATTATGGTGGTCGCTGGAAAAAAGATTAGTTCTTGAATTATTTTTTTCTAAAAAATTTGGTTTGTGAAGGGGAGTTGGTGTAAACTGAGGACACCGGATGTAGCTTCTTAGCCCTGTGGTTCTGTAAAGCTGTAACTCTGTCGAAAGAGCTTTCAGTGAATCTCATATTTGTATACCCAAGACACTGATCAACTCCCACATGTCCTCAGAATGCCACGAAAAATGTCGACCCGAAAATCGTACCGCCTGATCTCTACTGCCCGTACCCAGTCAATGAAAGTAAGTCCATGCTGACCTCTACTGCCCGTACCCAGTCAATGAAAGTAAGTCCATGCTGACCTCTAGTGCCCGTACCCAGTCAATGAAAGTAAGTCCATGCTGACCTCTACTGCCCGTACCCAGTCAATGAAAGTAAGTCCATGCTGACCTCTACTGCCCGTGCCCAGTCAATGAAAGTAAGTCCATGAAACGCATAGGGCCTCCTCATCAGTAGTGAAGCCAGGGTTAGTTCTGCCTGGTAGAGGCCGACCGAATTTCTGTTTCTGTTTTGGTGCCGAAAGTTGCCATTTAATAACTTTCGTTCGTTACCAAATATGTGGAGGAAGCGTTGTAATTGTGTTATAAAAGCAGAGGGCCTCCAAATGTCTTTTTGATGAATTCTTTCCCCCCTACCCCAAGTCAATGTATAGGGGGTAATTTTATCGATTTGAAAAAAAAAGATGTAAAATGAGATGATAGGAAATTGTAGCAAGTAATGCAACTGATTTTACGGAACAAATTAAAAATCGTATATTGATAGTGTATTGCAAACATATTTGTTTACTATTGCTTGAGGTGATGTCAAGCTTACCCAATACATCAACGCTGTGGTGGTGGACGGGTACAGGCGCAAGGGTGAGTACGTCATCACACAGACACCCCTGCACCACACAGTGGTTGACTTCTGGAGGATGGTGTACGAGTTCCAGGTGGGTTGATCATTCGATGTTGGGATCTCAAACTGTGTGGGATTTGCTCTGCTGTGCGAATGGACGAATGTTGCGACTGGACACATTGGTGGAGAACAAGACAGTGGCGAGATCAAAAGATGACATGGCTGTTTGCGGCCGGACAGCAATGTGACGTGACAACTTAATGACGAGACAATATTGTGACAATGCAATTTTGTGACAGGAAAACTTTCTGACATAACAGTTTTGACACAGTTAAGTCAGGTGGTGACAATACAACACAGAGACAAGAGGACCAACTAGGATGTATGTAAATCTTGAAGCAAAACGTGATTCCCCTGTATCCAGGTCCAAGCCATCGTCCACCTGGGGGGATGTCGGGGCCCCAATCAGGAACAGTACTTCCCGAAATCCTTTGTCCGCCAGTTCGGGTGTCTGCAGGTGCAGCACGTGAATACGATGAGATCTGGACCCATGACAACAAGGAATCTAAAACTGTGGACCACTACCCAAGGTGGCGTGGACAAGAGAGCTATACGACACGTCAGTGAAATTGATTTTTTAAAATTGTTATTTATTGTTAATACCAGGTTCTATTTGAGGAAACACAAGTATAATACTTCTATAAGGCTTGTCATTTAATGGCGGAAATCTATTAATAGGACTGCTGTAATCATCCGGGTGCTCGGGTCGGACAAAATGTCAACACTTTTCAGGACTACTACGTTAGTGAAGTGGGCCCTTAACCTAAATAAAAACTTTTTTACAACTATATTTTACGAAATATTTTACCCAAGTATTTTTTACTGTTATTTTCTGAAATGAGACTTCATTGCACGTACGGCACAAGTAACATTGACTCTAGATACAAGGGTCGTCCGAACGATATACTGAAACACGCAATTAGCTGCCGTGTTTTAAGCAATATTTGTCCGACGTTCTAAAAATAGTAACGCTATGACGTTTTCCGGTCTGCTAAATGACAAGCCCTATACGTACATTACTTATGAGAACATATGTAAAGGTAACGTGCGGGAAGCCAACAAAGGAATTAGGGAATGGGGGATGATCGCTGACGACCGATGCGGCTGGCGAACAGTGGTGAATATGTGGAAATCCGATTCACGAAACGAAGTCATCCTACCAAAACGGAATTTAGAAGGGCATTAAAAAGGGCAAAACTATTACGAGCAGAAGACTTCAATTAAATGTAGAAATGGGGGTCAGAATGTAAAAAAGCTGCTTTTTGTGTGATAAGGTTATATTAGGGTGACCAACGTCCCTTATAAACGGGATTGTCTCGTTTTTTCACGATCGTACCCGGTGTTCCGAAAAAGTCTCTCGAGACGCCTAAATGTCCCGTTTCTAAAACAAAACACATTTTCAAATCACTAAAACTTCCTAATTTATAGTATAACTTCAAGTAATATTTTAGCTAGCTGTGCAGCAAGTGCCAGTAGGGATGTTGGCTTGCCTGATGGCTGCATTTAAATTGTTTGCTTTGTATTATGTTGTAAAATAAGTATAAATTAATAACTATTCACTGCAAAATTATTGTTTTCGTTATGATATGCCTCACAGTTTAAATTAAATTACAAAAGTTAAGGTAAATTAAAAAAAGAAGTTCTAGGTCTCAAAATAGTTAAAATAAGCATATTTCAATAAACAGTTTCCGGCAGAGGCCCCCGGGCCCTTCTTTAGCTGAAGGGTATCCACCCCCCAGCCCCTCAACCAACAAAAAAAAAATAATAATAATAAAAATCCCTCCTTGGGTGTGTCCCTTTTCTTTCCAGTTCATGATTTGTTCACCGTAGGTTATCTACTGGTCGTGTGATGAGGTTGTCTGCTTGTCGTGTAATGAGGTTGTCTGCTTGTCGTGTGATGAGGTTGTCTGGTTGTCGTGTAATGAGGTTGTCTGCTTGTCGTGTGATGAGGTTGTCTGCTTGTCGTGTAATGAGGTTGTCTGGTTGTCGTGTAATGAGGTTGTCTGTTTGTCGTGTGATGAGG
This sequence comes from Lymnaea stagnalis, assembly GCA_964033795.1. Classification (NCBI taxonomy): domain Eukaryota; kingdom Metazoa; phylum Mollusca; class Gastropoda; family Lymnaeidae; genus Lymnaea; species Lymnaea stagnalis. The sequence continues at coordinate 84,142 of CAXITT010000705.1, read as the reverse complement.
TTGTCTGCTTGTCGTGTAATGAGGTTGTCTGCTTGTCGTGTGATGAGGTTGTCTGCTTGTCGTGTAATGAGGTTGTCTGGTTGTCGTGTAATGAGGTTGTCTGTTTGTCGTGTAATGAGGTTGTCTGTTTGTCGTGTGATGAGGTTGTCTGGTTGTCGTGTAATGAGGTTGTCTGGTTGTCGTGTGACGAGGTTGTCTGCTTGTCGTGTAATGAGGTTGTCTGCTTGTCGTGTAATGAGGTTGTCTGCTTGTCGTGTAATGAGGTTGTCTGGTTGTCATGTAATGAGGTTGTCTGCTTGTCGTGTAATGAGGTTGTCTGGTTGTCGTGTAATGAGGTTGTCTGCTTGTCATGTAATGAGGTTGTCTGCTTGTCATGTAATGAGGTTGTCTGTTTGTCGTGTGATGAGGTAGACTGCGTATACTAATGGAGAGAAATCATGCTTAATTTGATTTTGAGGGAAACCAGCCAACTAAATCGTACGATCCCATGAAAACAAAATGTGTGCACAAAAGTGACATCTCTTGATCTTGATAAAATATTTGCAAGGAGAAGAGGAACACAAAAGGGATGTTTTAAATTTGAGATGGGGAACAAAATAGGAATTCGGAAATGGAAAGTGAAAGGAGGGAATTTGGAACTGCATTCCAAAACAGATGATTGCCAGCTAAAATGTGCTAACATAGTTTGCTGATTGTGGACCTTTTGACACTGCCATTACACTTGATTCTGTTGTCAGTGTGTCTCAAAATGGTTTAATTTAACCCCCAGTAAACAGATAGAGCTCATTTACTGTCTCGGGAAGTGGTGCATGTCTAAAACGTGAGTCGCTAACATGAAAAGTTTGGAAAGCACATATCTAAACCTGCTGTGCCCTAAACCAGCTGTGTCCTAAACCTGCTGTGTCCTAAACCTGCTTTGTCCTAAACCTACTGTGTCCTAAACCTGCTGTGTCCTAAACCTGCTATGCCCTAAACCCGTTCTGCTCCAAACCCGCTGTGCTCTAAAACCGTTGTGCGACTACTCTCTTCGTGTAGTTCGCCTTCTTGGAAGGTCTTTACTGACGTAATCTTACTGCAGAAGTCTGATTTACGTAAGGAAAATGAAAGATTCTTTACTGTCCAGTTTCAGGTCAAGCAGTGGGATGACCACGACTCGCTGCCCAATAATAAAATTGACCAGTTTCCTGAGAGTAAATCTAACATGCTCAGTTTGATTGAAGTTGTGCTAGATTGGCAGGTAGTAGCTAACAGGTTTGTATTGAAGTGTGCTAGATTGGCAGGTAATAACTAACAGGTTTGTATTGAAGGTGTGCTAGATTGGCAGATGGTAGCTAACAGGTTTGTATTGAAGGTGTGCTAGATTGGCCGGTACGAGCAGGTTATACAGGTTTGTAAGGAAGGTATGCTTGTTTGGCGGTTTGTAGCCAACCGGTGTGTGTTGGAGTAATCTAACCAATTTTTATTAAAGTGAAAGGGGAAGATCTAAACCAGTGGCTCTCAACCATTTTTGTTCATGCCACTTAGTTCCCGCGGCACACTAATGCAGTAGATGGCAACAATAAGTTTAAGTTCGTTCATATTCCTCACCTTCCTTTTAACAAACTCAGTTGAATAAGTTGAATGCAATTATTTGAATCATTATTACCGGCAATATTACAAGTTTCACGGCACACCTAGCTTATCTCACGGCCCTTTTGCCGCGGCACACACACGTTTAGATCCCGTGATCAAATCAGTTAATTTCAAAGTGATAGTTGTCGTAGGTATAACCTATCTCTATTGAACAGTCTTTGTGATATGATGTGTTTCCTTTAAGCCTAGTAAAAAGTACCGTTGACCATCTTTATTGACCATCTTTGTTTTCCATGTTTATTGACCATCTTTGTTGACCATCTTTGTTGACCATGTTTATTGACCATCTTTGTTGACCATCTTTATTGACCATCTTTGTTGACCAGCTTTGTTGACCATCTTTATGAACAATCTTTGTTGACCATCTTTGTTGACCATCTTTATTGACCATCTTTATTGACCATCTTTATTGACCATTTTTGTTGACCATCTTTTTTGACCATCTTTGTTAACCATCTTTGCTGACCATCTTTGTTAACCATCTTTATTGACTATCTTTATTGACCATCTTTGTTGACCATCTTTATTGACCATCTTTGTTGACCATCTTTATTGACCATCTTTATTGATCATCTTTGTTGACCCTCTTTGTTTACCATCTTTATTGACCATCTTTGTTGACCATCTTTATTGACCATCTTTGTTTTCCATGTTTATTGACCATCTTTGTTGACCATCTTTATTGACCATCTTTGTTGACCAGCTTTGTTGACCATCTTTATGAACAATCTTTGTTGACCATCTTTGTTTACCATCTTTATTGACCATCTTTGTTGACCATCTTTGTTGACCATCTTTGTTGACCATCTTTATTGACCATCTTTGTTGACCATCTTTATTGACCATCTTTGTTGACCAGCTTTGTTGACCATCTTTATGAACAATCTTTGTTGACCATCTTTGTTGACCATCTTTGTCGACCATCTTTGTTGACCATCTTTGTTGATCATCTTTGTTAACCATCTTTATTGACTATCTTTATTGACCATCATTGTTGACCATCTTTATTGACCATCTTTATTGACCATCTTTGTTTACCATCTTTATTGACTATCTTTGTGGACCATCTTTGTTGACCATGTTTATTGACCATCTTTGTTGACCATCTTTATTGACCATCTTTGTTGACTATCTTTATTGACCATCATTGTTGACCATCTTTATTGACCATCTTTATTGACCATCTTTGTTTACCATCTTTATTGACTATCTTTGTGGACCATCTTTGTTGACCATGTTTATTGACCATCTTTGTTGACCATCTTTATTGACCATCTTTGTTGACCATCTTTATTGACCATCTTTATTGATCATCTTTATTGACCATCTTTGTTGACCATCTTTATTGACCATCTTTATTGACCATCTTTGTTGACCATCTTTATTGACCATCTTTGTTGACCATCTTTATTGACCATTTTTATTGACCATCTTTATTGATCATCTTCGTTGACCCTCTTTGTTGACCATCTTTATTGACCATTTTTGTTGACCATTTTTGTTGACCATCTTTTTTGACCATCTTTATTAACCATCTTTGCTTACCATCTTTGTTAACCATCTTTATTGACTATCTTTATTGACCATCTTTATTGACCATCTTTATTGATCATCTTTGTTGAACCTCTTTGTTTACCATCTTTATTAACCATCTTTATTGACCATCTTTGTTGACCATCTTTATTGACCATTTTTATTGACCATCTTTTTTGACCATCTTTGTTAACCATCTTTGCTGACCATCTTTATTGACCATTTTTATTGACCATCTTTATTGATCATCTTTGTTGACCATCTTTGTTGACCATCTTTATTGACCATTTTTGTTGACCATTTTTGTTGACCATCTTTTTTGACCATCTTTGTTAACCATCTTTGCTGACCATCTTTGTTAACCATCTTTATTGACTATCTTTATTGACCATCTTTATTGACCATCTTTATTGATCATCTTTGTTGACCCTCTTTGTTTACCATCTTTATTGACCATCATTGTTGACCATCTTTATTGACCATCTTTATTGATCATCTTTGTTGACCCTCTTTGTTGACCATCTTTATTGACCATCTTTGTTGACCATCTTTATTGACCATTTTTATTGACCATCTTTATTGACCATCTTTGTTGACCCTCTTTGTTGACCATCTTTATTGACCATCTTTGTTGACCATCTTTATTGACCATCTTTGTTGACCATCTTTGTTGACCATGTTTATTGACCATCTTTGTTGACCATCTTTATTGACCATCTTTGTTGACCAGCTTTGTTGACCATCTTTATGAACAATCTTTGTTGACCATCTTTGTTGACCATGTTTATTGACCATCTTTGTTGACCATCTTTATTGACCATCTTTGTTGACCAGCTTTGTTGACCATCTTTATGAACAATCTTTGTTGACCATCTTTGTTGACCATCTTTGTCGACCATCTTTGTTGACCATCTTTATTGACCATCTTTATTGACCATCTTTGTTGACCATCTTTATTGACCATTTTTGTTGACCATCTTTTTTGACCATCTTTGTTAACCATCTTTGCTGACCATCTTTGTTAACCATCTTTATTGACTATCTTTATTGACCATCTTTGTTGACCATCTTTATTGACCATCTTTGTTGACCATCTTTATTGACCATCTTTATTGATCATCTTTGTTGACCCTCTTTGTTTACCATCTTTATTGACCATCTTTGTTGACCATCTTTATTGACCATCTTTGTTGACCATCTTTATTGACCATCTTTGTTGACCATCTTTGTTGACCATCTTTATTGACCATTTTTATTGACCATCTTTATTGATCATCTTCGTTGACCCTCTTTGTTGACCATCTTTGTTGACTATTTTTGTTGACCATCTTTATTGACCATCTTTGTTGACCATCTTTGTTGACTATTTTTGTTGACCATCTTTATTGACCATCTTTGTTGACCATCTTTATTGACCATCTTTGTTAACCATCTTTATTGACCATTTTTGTTGACCATCTTTATTGACCATCTTTGTTGACCATCTTTATTGACCATCTTTGTTGACCATCTTTATTGACCATCTTTGTTGACCATCTTTGTTAACCATCTTTGCTGACCATTTTTGTTGACCATCTTTATTGACCATCTTTGTTGACCATCTTTATTGACCATCTTTGTTGACCATCTTTATTGACCATCTTTGTTGACCATCTTTATTGACCATCTTTGTTGACCATCTTTATTGACCATTTTTGTTGACCATCTTTTATGACCATCTTTGTTAACCATCTTTGCTGACCATCTTTGTTAACCATCTTTATTAACCATCTTTGGTGACCATCTTTGTTGACACTGTTTGTTAACCATCTCTATTGACCATCATTGTTGACCATCTTTATTAACCATCTCTGTTGATCATCTTTGTTGACCATCATCTTTGACCATCTCTGGTGGTCATCTTTGCTGACATTCTTTGGTGACCATCTTTGTTGACCATCTTTGTTGATCATCTTTGTTAACCATCGCTGTTGATCATCTTTGTGGGGCATCTTTGTTTATCCGCTTTGGTGACCATCTCTGATGGTCACCTTTGTTGACCATCTTTGTCGACCATCTTTGCTGATCATCTTTTCAGACGATCGAGACCGGTGGTCGTTGTCTGCAGGGATGGCGCCACACTTTCCGGCCTGTTTGTGACATGCGCAGTAATATGTGAAAAGATGCGAGAGAACAAGGAAGTCGACCTGTACAGAACGGTCAAGCACATCAAGAGGCGGCGCCCGCAGATCATCTCTGACTTTGTAAGCATTCGCTGCCCAATCATTATCAAAACTGTAAAAGTTTTGCTACAATAATATAGTGTAATTGGGGGGGGGGGGGGAAAAAAAAAAAA